>SCLH01002303.1:117451-148662 GCA_004367855.1 Oikopleura vanhoeffeni
CTCTATCTTTTACAGCCCCATCTCTCAGATCCATGCAAAAGGTGATAAAGTATGCATTGAAACTCATTGATATATAATTTTGCATTTTTTTTAAATATTGAAATTTAACTTTTGAATGTAATAAACTTTTGAAAATAAGACATATAAAAAAGCAAGCGGACCTTGCCTTTTATTAGTTATATCAATAATTGAATCATATTCATCTATTTTTATCTAATTCTTCTTTCTCACAATTTTTTGGCATTCGTTCAACTTGTCCTATGAATCAACTTCGAGGTGCGTAAAAATTAACACCTTTAGAGGTACTGACAGCGAAAAAGTCTCGATGGTTATATTAGTCAAAATTCCTTTAAAGATATTTAATAATTGATAATATTCGGACATTTGCCTCGATTAATAAATTATCAGATTCACGATTATCATGCAAATATTTTACAATCTGAGGCAATTAAATGTTTGGTATCATTGTGCTTGTCGAGTCATCCCTAAAATATTATTATTTTGCTAAATTCCGTGATAGTAATCGATATTGGTATACCACCCGTAACTTTCCAAAGAATAAACAGTCAGGTCGTACGCGTGCCCATCACCCACAGAGTTTTGCTCTCGTATTTGAGTATTGTAAAACACGATTATAAATCGGTTCCCAAAGAAAAGCTTGCCGCATTGTGACCTGCGTCTCTCTCTCACGCTGCTCCAAAAACAAAAACATTGCAATGGAAAGTACCCTGAGTGGGAAGAGAAGATAACATCATCATACAGAGTGGGATAGTAAATCGACATTTCAATATATCAACATAACTCATGAATATTTGCCTAAAACGAAAGCAACACTCTTCAAGGTTTTTGTAAAACAATTATATCTGATCTCATTTTGCAATAATCATAAAGACAATTAACAGATCTTGTAATCGAAATCTTTGTCGACTAAACAACGTAATTGAGTCTTCAACTTGTGATACCGACTCAAATACTTTACAATCACTGTGGCAATTAGTTTTCCATTTATCTCAATATCTCTAATTAAAATAGAACGATATTTCTTCAGATTGCCAAAAATCCCTCTCTAATAATATAGTATATTATAGTATTTTCATAGAGATAGAATGGGAAATCGTTGCTTTGACTTTTCAAATTGATTTTGTGAGTTTTTCTGGATATAAAAGTAATATTTCTCGGAGAGTTAGAACATCATTATAAATGAATTACTCTTTAATGTCCAAGCTTCGTGCCATAATAGACCAGCTTATTGAAAGCATACTAGTAATTTTTAGATTCAGATGATAAATTCGTTACTATTTATCTCTCGGGGCTCATTACCTCAGAGAATTACCCGAGCTCAAACTATAACGAACATCTGCGCACGTTTTATCTTTATCTCACCTAGCGTAATCAGAATCTTTATGTATCCCCAGATAAAAATATTTGTCCTTGATACATTACTTGTTCTAGTCTGATGAACCAACGACACATCTGCAACTATCGCCAATCATATTCTATATCTGTGCCAGTGAATATCTTTATTATAAAGATAGAAACATATAATCATTAAATAATTATATTAATCTAGCTTATGTATTTTATTATTTTCTATATATTTCTTCATTATAATCTATACATTTTTTAGATACAATTTTAGTAAAAAAAAAAATATATATACCATTAATTTGCAGATAATATATTTTATTTATTTATTAACATTACTATACATTAAATTATATATTTCTACACACTGCTATATTGTAAGCCAATCAATAACAGAAAATACTTCAGACTTCATTTTTATTATGGAATAAGTAAACAAAAAATTCAAAAATATCAAAAATTTATAAATAGCATCATACAACTATATAAATCTCATGATGTGTGAAAGAAATAGAATCATCCATACATACACTTTGAAAAATTCTAAATACTAAATCCTAGATTTAATCTGACAAATTTTTAATTCTGAAATGTACAGGGCCAAAATGATAACAACTTCTCTGAGGTTTAAAAATTCAGGTTTTTGTCATTTAATTTCCTGATAGATATAAATTAATATATTATGATGAGTTTAATAATACTATTGAGCTTCTTCGAAAACTTTTTTTTTTAATTTTATAAATTTTGGTAATTTGCGTTATTAAGTAATATATATTTTAAAATGGAAAAATTTTTCCAAGCCTCACTTAGAATGCTTTATATTGATTGTGCGCCTCAAAGTCTTATCTACGACCCGTCTTACTGTTTTAATCTAAGAATCGTGTAAACTGACAACATATAACATAGAAACGCAAGTTTTAAATATAACCTTAGATAAACCAGATTGAAACAGTGATCAATTCTGATTCCCTTCCACACAGCAGATATTACCTAAATAAGAGGGCGCACTCTCAAACATTGTTAGCACGCTCTTACGTCTTCGTTTAGGTCAACTGTGGTTATCAATGTAGAAGTTAAGTATTCAATTTCTGATTTTTATGGCTCGTAAGTGTCATTAGCCAGGGGCCTATAAGCCCATTATTACAAGGGTACGCATATGCATGTTGGTGCGGAGACTATCTTCCGGCCTTAATACTTAGGCCTCTATTAAAGGATGTTATTTTTAGTGGACACCAATTCTTTTCAGGCTAGATTTCTGTTCTCGGAGAGAGACAAATCATAGCAGTGACCCATGAATTATTATCTTACTCGAATTTAGTATCCTATGTTACAAATGTGAATAACCGCCAGTAAGCTACATTTTAGCTCATACTCCTTCAACACCCTGAAAAGTTTTACTAAAACAAGAAAAGATCACAAGGATATGACTTTGCCATACCGATAGGGGATTTCAAGTTTTCATTATTGGTGTGTAAAAGACCTGAGTTTCTTTAAACTCCATTCAACTTAAGCAAATAAGGGCGTCCAAATGGTAGCCTATCCCCACCAAGCCTATATTTCTCGGCTGCTGCGGCTCTGTAATACAACAGTTCATCGATTCAAGTCTCTAATTCATGGCCGCGCTTCGCCGACGATATAATTTAGCCATAATAAGAAAGGGTCCCTGATTACAATTTTTAAACGCCTATAACTGTTGATGACTATAAATACACCCGCCTGCCTTTTTTCTAGACAGAATAATACTACCTTTTTATCGTTGCACTATATTTCCCAAGAATGGACGCTCTCGAGTTTCATGACTTCTACTTAGAAAAAGCAGACATTTCTGTACTTCATCAATTGACAAAATCTTCATGCTAGAACGGTTCCTGCATTTAAACCGTTAGCCTATTTTCTCTTCAGCCTAACCCATCTATTACACAATCGTTTGCTCTTATGATGACCTTTTTAGAGCGACTTGCCTAGTTTGTAATCATATTTTATTAGATAATCGATGCTTTCTTCTCTAGAAGAAATATATTTAATCTCGTAGAGTTTGCAATTTTCTTGTGCTCACCATGAAAACCTCCCAACTGAGGTCTCTTTACTTTTGTATCGATTACCCCAATCCCAAATGATATTATTTGAGACTTTTCTTAGTCGGATTAAAAATTCTTACCAATCTTTATTGTGAGATTTTGCAGATAAACTCTGTTATACAACTAAACGCATTCTATAAGACGCCCGCCCGATTCCTTAAAACTTATCTCCCACGATCTTTCAATACCTGATAAGGTCTCTTATGCCGATTTTTGATACGATCTTTAACTAGTTAACTAAAATAGGCACAATAGTACCGCGTATGAAAAGACCGTCTACTCAACTCTAATTGATACGAAAGTGTTACCATCTGTAACAAAAGTCTTTATATAATAACATATGACAGTTGTCCAACATCAAAAATTAAATGTTTAAAAAATTATTTCACTGACATACAATTTATTATAGCCCCAACAATTGTGACAAACCGTCATAAAGACCTGTTATTAATTAAATTTCAACCTAAACTAACTTGTACCATTCGTAATAAAGAAGTTTTCTTCAACTTTCCCTCAACACCCCCTCAGAAGATCACGTACCATCTTTGTCCTCACATCTCCAAGAAAGGCCTTAATCTAAAGACCACTTTTATATGTCGTGGAGCCCCCTTTATCACAGATTAAAAACTGGGAATAATCGGTCATTTACTCAGTATTGACCTCCATATGTTGTTGTTGTCACATGTACATTTATTATCTCTAGAGAATATGCGAGATAATTCCAAGTAGCTGAAAGAACAAAAAAAATTACTTCCGACATCTATTCCAAATTTCAATATGTATTCAACATACTCGATATTTATGCAATGCAGAGCATAAAAAAATTGCCACTTAGCGTGTAGTTTATTTCTTGAAAAACCTGATACAATTTTAATACAATACATTCAAGTCAACATTACATATATCAAGCTTATTTTTTTTACAAAGTCTAACGTCTCATCCACTATTGAAATAAGTAAATCATAATTATCTCTGATGCGCTTACTTAATCAAATGTTTTCCGGAACATTTATATCCATAATCGTCTCCAGCGTCCCGCTCAACAAATAATGTCAGCCTAATAATAGAGTCATTAAATTTGGAAAATCATGTCCAATATTTAGTACTTGAATAAAAAAGTAAAACACATACATAAACATCCTAACATAGATAAAATAATTCATGTCCAAACCTGAGCACAATACTGAATTGTTTAGCTTTACCACTTCAATGTCTGAAGGCAAATGAGAGTCATGCAGCATGGCCCATGCTATCCTAAACTATGCTTTAAGTTTACTTCACATCAACTCAAGTCTCGACAAATTACTTTTTGTCTCGACGCTAATAGAATTTCATATGGTACTCCTGATATGTTTAAGTGTTTTTTTGGTAATCTAAAGCCTAATCTGACAGAATTTTAGCGTTTATTAAAAATTCAATGTGTTAGTAACAAAAGTTGCAGAATTGGTAAGTAAGAAACTACATTTTCAGGACTTGTTTCTCATGGAAGCTAAATTATTTTAAAACATTTTCACAAAAGCAAATAAAATTTTAAATGATAACCAAATTTTTAATTTAAAGCAGGAAAGATCAAATTTATACATCTTTTATACCAAAGTGTAATAATTATCAAATAATAAACCGTCCGTACAATTTTTTCAAGTCAGCTAGAATTCAATTTTCACTTTATTTTCGAATAATATTTTGAAGAAATAAAGTTGGACGATAATGTATAGAAACAAGATCAGAGTAAGCTGTTAAAAAGCATTTATTGTTTGACAACCCGAGAAATCAACATTGACCGGTTAATTTTCATGATTCTCTTTGACCAAGTAATACTGGACATAAATTTTCGTATTTGAAGTTCATATGCAGAAGAAGGCGAAGGCTCAAAGTTTTTGATGACTTTTTCGATTTTGTTAAATCTGTAGATATGATTTTGCATTCGATTATAACCAATTAAATCTCCACTGACACAAGCGATAAGGAGGCAAATTATTTTCATTCTCAAGGATTTTTGATGATGAATTGATAATTATTTTTCAAAGATGGACCTTATATACTAATAAAAAATCAATTTTTCTGATCATATGATGACAGATCGATAAGTTTCATCCGTAAAATTATCGATTTTGATCAAGTTTATCAAGGAAGTTGAAAAATATAGTACCGTACTACGTAAAACTATCTTTGGGCGTATACGACTGATATTTCCAAAATGTAATTTATGACTTGTGACTCAAAGTTATGCAGTACGAATTTTTTTTCTTATGCGTCAATCATTACAGCCCATCAAGGCTGACATCTTGACGAATTACTTTATCATTACGTCAACTTGAACAACGTTTTTTTGTAATACTAGCCAAAAATTCAAAGTTCGTACGGGCGGCAATGAAAAGTATTTCACTGGTTATTGTTATTTATTATTTCATTTCGGTACAGGGGGAAGCCAAATATCGCAAAAAGTTTTTAGCTGAGAAATGGTCACCAGTGTTCTAAAACGGGATCGGGATCCCGAGTCGGGATCGGGATTGGAAATTTCAACTTAGGTCGGGACCGGGCGGGATCGGGATTTGATTGGGATCCCGAGTGTTTAAACATTTTCCGAGGTAAAAAATTATTCTATGAAAATTTTTCATATAATTAATTTTTCATATAATTTATTCTAAAAATGATTATATCGTCGGAGATGTTGTCACTTTCGGAGATATGATAACGGAATAAAGTTTTTGTTTCGAAAAATGAAAAAAAACTCGTAGACGAAATGACGTCATTATTTAAAAGTTTTTTATTGAATTTCCAACGAGTTTTGCTTAGAATTCAGTACCTTGCGAAAAGCGATCAAATAAAAATTCAAAAAAATAGATATATGAAATTCAATCTTGACAAATAAGTTATCCATGGCAAAAATAAATTTGTAATGAAAACATTTAATTGCGTGGGCATCTTAAAATCGTTAAATAGTGTAGGTTTTTCGGCAATATTGGGTCCCCCGTATTGAAAGTGTATTTTATTTGACTTGTGCAACACAATTTGTGCTAACTGAAATTAGTATTGTTAATATCAATTTAAGGTTGAGTTACTCGCTAACCAGGAAGGTGTGGTATGAGTTTGGTATAAAAAATGATTTTGAGCGAGGGTGAGCGAGAATATCCCCTATGTACTGGACTTCCTAATTAGCCACTAATTTTTCAAATATAATTCATTTTTTAATAAGTTCTTTGAAAATTGCTTCGAGAAAATTGAGTTGGCCTAGAGAAAGGCAAATTGAATCATGTCACATGATTCATGTGATAACAGATACGGTCTAAACCAGGAGTCGACAGACCGAGTTGAAACAACCTGATCGGATTGACCAGAAAAAAACTTGATCGGATTGACCTCAAAAGTAGATCCAATCCAACCGATCGAGTTCAATCCGATCCGATCTAATTCTGCCGACTCCTGATCTAAACATAATTTCAGACTGTGCCGATTTGAATATTTTGGTACTTGAATAAAAGCTATTTTTGAGTAAAATAACGAAACTTAAAATATTTTAAAATGCGAATAATGATTATAACAGAATATTATTTTTGACGTTTCGATTTATTTTTCGTTTCAAAATGAAGATTTTTGCCTCTTTGAAGTTCAAACAAAATGTACTAGATTTCTTTTTAATTCTCGAAAATTGATAATCAAGAAAAAAACCACTTTATGCAGATTATATTTTCCAAAGTTAATCAATTTAAATAGTTCAAATGCCATTGATATATTTAACAATCAAAAATCATAGGTCAGCTGCGCACCCTAATTATACTGTATAATTTTTACAGCACAATAAACTGTTCGAATGAATCAATTACAACAGCCCAAAAGCTGACATCTTGACGGATTTATCGTTACGTAAAAGTTAATAACGTATTCTTTTTCAATTATAGCTTAAAATTTCTAGCGGAAAGTGATTGCTGGGAACCAGATTTGGTATATGAAATAATATTATTCCAGCAAAGTTTATGCAGCATAGTTCTGACGCATAAGGAAATTTTTGTCCGCTGAAATCATAAATTCCAGCTCGTAAATATTAGTAATATACGCCAATATGTAGTTTTGCGTATCAAAATTTCAACTTCCTTGATAAACTTGTGGAAAATCGATTATTTTACAAATAAAACTTATTGACTAAAAACAAATAGACTAAAAACAAATAGACTATGCTGCAAAGTCTTTGCAGCACACTATTGCCTCGACGTTGCGTGATCTCGTTTTTCCTTAATTTCAAAGCCTTTATTGGTCAACGCCGCTATTTACCGCAAAGTCATTGGTCAAACGCAAACGGTGCAACGAAGTCTTTATCCTGTCCCGATCCGAAGTATGATCCCGATCTCGTTTTCGAACACCGATTAACGCTCCTCACGCTTAGTCAAGCTATCACCCCAAATTAAAAGTTCACTACCGAATGGGTGACTTTACGTCTCTGACGCGTTATCATGTAGCTACATCGTGTACGACGCGTCGTAGCCTACGACTCGTAGGGCAGAGATATGGATTGAGTTCGGCTCATATGAGAAGATTTTGCTATAATTGTTAAATTCGTATACAAATTGGAGTCAATACAAATTCAATTTGAGACAAGCAGTTCACAGAATACCGATTTTCCATTAGCATGATAAGTATAATCAATTACTTAAATGTACTAATGATAATGATGATATAATTGTATTTCATGTGCAACGTTTCGTATATCCCATTTTTGAGCTTGATAAACATTAGAGACTATAAATTAAAGCATAAAAAGCGGACACTGAAATTAAGGGAGTTGAAAATGTAAACTTTCCACTGCCTGAAAATAAGAATTTCCAAAATTATTTGGCTCAGGTGCCCAGCACTTTCATTTTTCTATTTGCATCTCAGTAGAAGCTCATATTTTATCGTGTATAAGAAGATAAGTCATAAATCAATGAAAGCGCTAAAGAGGAATTAACCTCAAATTTGCCATTTTTAGCGATTCATTTAATTTTTATCATCGTGAAGTGTTTCTTTTGAAATTGATCGATCTTTGGAATTTGCTCGATCAAAACGTCTTATCAAATACAATTTGCGGAGTGTCTGTTCGGTAGTTTTTACAATAAAATTTGAATTTTTCGTTAAAAATTTCCCGGGATTTTACTTTTTAGCGTGCTTCAAAGTCAACACCTTTCTGATGAAAAATCTCGGCAAATTTATTACGAAAAATCCCAAATTTAATACATTTAATATGTGATTCTGCCTGATTTTTTATAAAGAGTTGAAAAAACCACAAATAAAAAATTTTGGACTGGATTTGCGGAAAATTTTAATAATTTTTAAAAAAACTCGACAAAAAATGACAAATAAACATATTAAGATTTTTCAAACAGCAGTCAGAAAATATGTAGACATGCATGAAAAAAGTACAAGTGGCTATTTTTTTGCTTTTATTTACAGATTTCAAAAAAACAATCAGAAAACCTTTTGGACAAAAAATGATGAAAATTTTCGTAATGCTTTGATTTTTTTTGAAAATTTTACGAATTCAAAAATTNAAGTTCGGACTCAAATCTTTCCTAAAATAGACAAAAATGATTTTATTAGTAGATGCACATTTATTCTGGTTCAGCTAACGATAATAAGCACAAAAAAGTAAAACAACTGATTAATTTCGTAAGTTAAATTGACTCCAGTCTGCCGAGTCGATGCCACCCCCTTAAAGGGATATATTTCTTAATAACCATCTTAGTATCAATAAGAGTACATAATCACTATCCATTATTCAAGATTTCATCAAAAATACATTTTCGAGCTTCAGAAAAGACAAAACAAGTTGATTTGATGTATATCACGTACAGTATGTGATTTTTAAAATGTTTGAACTTGGCAGATTGCAGATGATTCGAAATCTGTTCGGCAGAAAATAGCCTCGAAAATGCTACCATGTTGACTCTTGCACGAGGCACAATTGCATTTCGAGCAGAGAATAAGATCTGAAGAATGAAGCAAATTTTGAACCAAAAAGTCATATATCCCTTCAACGAATATTTGTTAATGTAGGATGTGCGGCTGAAAAGCGACCCCATGAGTGGATAGGAGGGGTCTTAGGAGTGTTATGATTGACTCCCTCAGCCCGCACATCCTAGATTAACAAAAACTTGTTAAAGTGATATCTATGTTTCACAGATGAAAATAGGTTGTGGCCCACATGTTGTGATTCACTGTCCGGCCGCTTCAAAGTTACGTTTAAGGATGACGAGAAAGAGGACTTTTAAGCTAATTTAAGGCCGGAATTGGTCAAAATTAAAACTCGTACATTTGAGAAACGGTTCAGATAGCAAATATATTCTCATGAAGAACAGACAATTTAGTAAAATTTAACGTTTTTTTCATACTTATGCAACTGGATAACTTTCGCATAGGCATGTATGCCCTTATTAAATAAATAATATCAATTAACTCATAGAAAAGTAAAGTGATCATGATTTCCTAAATTTGTATAATATTCAGATAAATTTAGGTCTACAAAATTCTTCTTGACTAATTTAAATTGAGATTTCTTGATTTGAGAAACAATTTATTTGATATAATATTTCAATTGTATTGTTATAAACTCTGTCTAGTTGCTTTCAGTTGCACCACCAGAAGGTTAGTAAGTACGTTTGAATAATATCATGTTATGAAACCTATTTTGCGTAATTAATAATAAATTCTATAAAACTTCAATCAACATCCCTTTATCACACTTTGGTTAGAATGCTTAGCCACAAGGTTAAAATCACACGTAAAAAGGAGTAATGCTACGCATTCTAACCAAAGTGGGATAAAGGGATATTCTGCATTCCATAAATTTTTGAAAACTCATTCAAACCCAACTAACGCGGTATGATATAAGCAGAAGGTATATCCCCTGCGGGACCTTATCTTTACGAGAGGGCAATAAGGGGATATCTATAATTACGGAAAAGTTTTGTCTTTGGTTTTTCGTTTTTTCTGAAATTTAAGAGATCTGCATTTTTACTCATATCAATCATTTTGAACACAATTATTATTAAAAATAATGGAATTTTTTATAAATTTTTATTAATTTATAAATTTTAGTTTTTATGGATACAACTTGAAATAACCCTTTTCTAGGTTATCAACTAATAGTAAAACAAGAACTACAAGTTTGACCAAAATTACTTTATTATTAAAGTAGGCACATTTGATAATCATAAACAGTTTAAACGCAGATAATATACGATTTGAGGCCACTAGATGTTAAAAGGGCAGGTGTTTATTTGACCGTTAAAGTACAGCTGATTCAGGAAAATTTAAGAAAAACTAGGAAAAATAGTAAGATAAAATATATCTTGAACGGTTGATCTATAATTAATTTCAATTACATTTTTGCAAATTTATCTCAATTTCTGTAGGCAATTTCAATCTTGAGCTTCTACCAAATTTTTTTTGTACTATTTGGACTTTTCAAAATATTTAAAGCCAGTAAAGGTGCTCTGTGTCCGAGGGGTTAAATATGTTATTTTCGTGTGAGCTTATACGCTGGACTGTTCTGTATTATAGTTTATATAAAATTTCAGCTGAGCCTGATTTATTTTTTGATCAAAAGCTAATTTGATGGCGTTTTTGCTTTAATGGGCTTAGTCTGTCAAGGCATAAAAATGTCAATCAAGATAAAAGCCTGACGTATTAATATTTGGTCAATTTTCAGCTTTTGAGAAATAAGTCACTCATTATAGTTCATGAATATGCCTGTTTAAGATTATACATTAAATATCTCAAAAATCACGTTTTTGGGGCTACTGACAGTCCCAATAATAATTCCATGAGAGGCTCAGCCTCTGAGGCTGATTTTCCAGTTTGAAATCAATCCTAATTATTCTCTCAATATACTTTTTCTCCCGAATTAATTTGGTAATATATCAAAAATATATAATGGCTCATGGTTAATGGAATTTCTATTTGAGAATATTCTTTAGTGATACGAACGTCGCATCGTACCTGATAAACTACCTTATCATTGAAAATTATTAACTCCAGAAAAATGGTCAAATTTTAATATTTTCGCCCATCAGCGGCAGTTGGGGTCATTTTTAGAATTCCAAAGGTCATTTCTTTTTATTTCGAATTCATTAACACTATTAGCTGAACAGGGCTCTCGGGATGCTATCTCGATTTTATGATTTGTAGGACTAGCCTTAAAAGCTTGCAAAAAAAATAGGAACAGCTATTTACTCCTAGGTGTTATTCCGAAATAAACTAAAATTTTAACAGAACGTGAATATTTAGTAGGAAAAATTCGTTTGATCTGTTTTTTGGATGAGTGCTTTTTTAAGAACATGCAAAAAACAAAAAAAAACTGGTTTTGAACATTTTTCATCGGAAAGTCTATTTCTTTTTGGGTAAAATTTTAAACTTTGCTCAATTTTTTTAAACGCTAGCCTAAAACAAACATTAACTTGGTATGGTCGCTTTTGTCCAATTTCGAACACAAACTCAATACATAACTTTTTCACGGTCATCGGAAAAAATTTCCGAAAAAAAAATATTGTGCTTCGATTATTTTGAAAGTAGGCTCAAAATAATGCCAGAGACATACTAAAGATAAAGTTGGCTAAGGTTGACCCGATATTCACAAGTTTTAGTGGTCCAATTGAAATAAGCTTTAATGTTTAACTTAATTTTGAAAAAACAAAATTAAAAAAAATAGAAATGTTTTAAGTGCTCTTTAGTCATTTTAAAACATCAACGATTGATTTTGTGTATTTTTCATAACATAATAACTGCAGAAAATGTAGAAATAGCCACCCATTGTTATTTTGCAATATGTACTGTTACAGTACTACGGTAGTTCAAGTTTTTAGGTCTATAAATGCTTTTATTTATAAGCTTGACTGAATCATTCAGTCTGTTATATCCCTTTATCACTTTTTGGTTAGAATGCGTAGCCACTACTCCTTTTAACGTGTGATTTTAACGTTGTGGCTACGCATTCTAACCAAAAAGTGATAAAAGGATATGTGACATTAAAGTCAAAATAAATATACATTTAAGAATATTTTTGAGCATCTTTATTATTTGAAAAGCGTTTTTAAATCATTTATAAATAAGCAAGTTCATCGGAAATGTATGAATAACATGCAAATTAAAAATTTTTTGAAAAGAATATCAATTTTTCAAATAACAGGATAAAATCGCGTACGGTTGCAGTCAAAAATCATTCATTCGTAGAACTGGCTGCAAAAATTAAAATAAGAATAAATTCAAATAATTCTCCATCTAAGCAATTGATTTTTTCACGATTGATACCGAATGCATTTTTTGAACAGAGACATTATCAACAAAGTAATTAATAGTGTTATAAGAATGAAAAAATGATAGAGTTTTCGTTATTTTTTTCAGTTGAATCTTTATTATATGATTTTTTCTGATAAAGAAATTTTTTNAAATAACAAACAAAAAGGACTATGATAACGTCATGATTATGAAATTATAATGACATTATTGGTTACTTCCAAATGGAATAATAATATAAAGAAGATCGAGATCCAAAAAGTATGAGAAAAATTTTATCATTATGAAATTATTATCACTTAATTGATGTTTTCTAAATGAAATAATTATTTTAAAAATATCAAACAAAAAAGGCAGGAACATTTTATAATTATGCAATTATTTATTACTTTTTTGATAATTCAATTATTCCGAAATTACAAAATTCATTCGGTATCAGTCATTGAATAAATTGAATCGATAAGCTAAATAATGATTTGAATTTGAAGGTAAAAGACTTTAATTGATGCCCGTGAAATCGCTTCAAAATTAAAATCGGTCGTCGAAGTTGTCCATCATTCAATTTGAATTTTTTTTAATCTCCCTAATCACAAGATCAATTAGAACTTTTAGAATTTCTTATTCAAAATCCTTTTAAACGTCATGAATGTCATTGAAGCCCAAATCACACAACAAGAAATAAATGCTCGAAAAAAGGAAATTGGAACCTGTGGCAAGACTGATCCATTCAAATATCAGGGAATGATTCTGAATAAATATCGAATTAATAATACATCCTAATTTTGATGAAATTCGTAATTTGGTAGAGATTAGGCAACGGAATTGTATGAAAAATATCTGTCAATATCGAAGGGGTAGTCGTTGGATTTTGCGTAAAATTTTGGAATTGGCAAATCGATATAATACTATACAGCCGTAGCCAAAAAGTTGAGGTGATCTGTGGTTTATTTCAGAAAAAATATACTTTTAGACCAAGCGCATTTTCAAATGTTATCGATTTGCCAATTCTCAAATTATCAGCGATTTCCATTAAAGGGGTGGGTGAAGCAAATTAGATATTTTTCGATCGGCTTTCCTGAACAAACTAAGAATGCGAAAATGTTCATTTGACGATAGATCGCGAGAAAAGAGGTCAATTGGTAACTCTAAGAAAACAAAAATAAATTTAACCGCACAAACTACGGGCACTAGAAAAGTGCCAAAATCAATTCTTAAAAAGTTATGTTTGGCTTCGTCTATAAACCGATTCTCATGATTTTGTTTTCAATAATCTTTTATTTTCATTATCTTAAGACTCTCGAGGGCGAATTTGAAATTTCCAGCTGAAAGTCGAAATATGAATTTTTTGGTCATTTTCGAAAAAATTTTCAAAAAAAAAGTGCTTTAATCAAAATATATGGTCTTGACGTGAGCCAACTTTCTCGTCTGTGTTTCACTGGCTTTCTTTTGAGCCTCATTTCAAAAAAATTGAAGGACTTTTTTTTTTTGGAAAATGACCAAAAAAATTATATTTTGAGTTTTAGCTGGAAATTTCAAATTCGCCCTTGAGAGTCTATAGATAATGAAAATAAAAGATTATTGAAAAAAAATTATGAGAATCGGTTAATAGACGAAGCAAAACATTACTTTTTATGAATTGATTTTGGCACTTTTCTAGTGCCTGTTGAGCTCATTTGTGCGATCGAAATTGTTTTTTGGTTTTTTAGAATGACCCACTGAACTCTTTTCTCGAAATCAATCGCAAAATGAACCTTTTCCCATTTTCAGTTTGTTCAAGAGAGCCGATTCAAAAATATGTAATTTGCCTGGACCACCCCCTTAAGCAACGACTACCTCCTTAATAATATCATATAATTACGGTTTCTGGGAATTTATATTTATATCTTAATTTGGTTTAAAGGATGAAAGATTTTTTGGAAATAACAGAATATAACCCTCAAAATGAAAACTGAAACGTATATGCCTTTATCACACTTTTGTAAATATCCCGGTCAACTACTTAAAAAACACTACGTTTGTTAATCAGGACCGGGATATTACCAAAAGTGTGATAAAGGGATATATCGAAAAATTAAATGAAAGTACTGGAAGTTACCTTATCTGAGGAAACATTAAAAATACTTTAGTATCTTAAGACAAATTGTCGAAAAATAAAAATTCTAAATCTCAATTTCTATCAATTTTTCAAAAGTTCAAAATAAAAAAAAGCTGTTTTGTATAGGGAATCTTAATCAATATAGTGCACGAGATGTATACGTCAGGAACACAATTTGTTCTTCAATTTGCTCAAACTTTTTTCCGAAAATTTTACATTTCAAATGACAATAAATATTCATATCTTTGAAAGTTATCTCTTTAGCGTGTGTTCGGATCCAACTAATTTTGTCTTAATGAGTGTTGGGCATGATAATAGGCAACGATGCTTGATAGTGGGCGCAGCAAAATTGATTGGCGTGTAATCACTAATGCAATCAGTAAGAAAATCTCTAAGGCAACATTAATGGTATTCGAACACCCGCTTCAGAGATTACCCACATTTTCAAAGTTCACTTTGGTTGGAAAAAGAATAATGTTGAAGGTTGGGAAAAGGATATAGTTTGAAATTATTACGAGAAAATTTGATTTATATTTTAAGAAAATTAACCAGGACGTATTTGCTAAATTATTTGTGTATCTTACACTACATGTTGTATATACTGATAGATCAAAAATAACTTAATATCCTTTTCCCAACCTTAGACCATCTTAAAAGTTCTTACTATCTTTATAGCGCGTGTTCGAATCCCACTAATGTTGTCTGAGTGATTGCGTTATTGATTGTCTTAGTGATTACGCACCGATCAACTTTGGCGGTCCCAATATCATCAGCCTTTGCCTATAATTAAACTTAAAACAATCACTTAGACAACATTGGTGAAATTCGACGCGCTATAGAGATAGTAAGCATTTCTAAGATGGACTTAGGTTGGGACGAGGATAATGGTTTTTAGCTTCGATTTTTAAATTTAAATACAAATTCTGTAAGAAATTAAAAAATGACTTAATTATACGTAATACGTATTACGTATATGAACTTTCTCAAAATGTAACAGTTTTCAGACTGGAATACATGAGAAATGAACCCGATTTAATATGCATTTTAAGTTTTTTTATTAAAATAAGAATCAAATAAGGATCCGACAGAATTTATATATATGAAGTTAAAAGATAATACTTGCTACGACAAAAGAATAAGGCCCGATGAGAAAATATCAGCTACAAACGTGCGTTACAACTTTCATCATTTAATATTCATGAATTCAAACTTTTATAATTGAAACATAGTAGATGATGAAACATGAAATATTCATAATTTATGTTTATTAATTTTTTCCATTAAATGACGTATAAACATAGGTTTTAGAAATCGGTTATTTTGAAATATATCAAATTTTACAAACGTAGCACAGAATTAAAACCTTTGAATAAGGTAAACCTATCCAAGGTTTTTTTGGCTGGCAGATTTATGGTCAAGTCAATTCCCTACATTAATTCTAAAACATTTTTGAATCACCACAAAAAATCACCCGACCGTCAAGGAATAAGACTAGTCATCTTAGTATAAGTATTGTTGATTTATAAAGTACTCAAGTAACCTTGAAAAAACTTTTATAAGGTCTTGCATAAAAATACTATTCTTGTTACATAGTCCTAAAACGTCACGTGACCTGATTCATCAAAAAATAGATTTGGAAAATACCTAATTTTAAACCTTAATTCTTAATTATACGGTTTATTAATAACCCGTAATACAAAAATAACTCAGTAAATACAGATTACATACTGCTTCCACTATATGTGGCAGTCAATGAGACTCGAACTCAAGACCTAATGAATTAACATTAAGAACGAAAGGATCTCTTCGCCTTAATTATAAGGTCACGTGGGTTTTTTCGGTTATGCTGTTATGGAAAATATTAAATAATTTCCTAAAGATCACGTCCAAAGGTTTTTGTGGTGATTCCGATTTTTTTTAGAGAAATTGCCCAAAAATCAAGTATTTTCAAAGTTGATCGATATTCACCGAAAAGATTATCTCATTCATAATCAAAAATCGTAAAATGCCATAAGAGGGCTGTTGGTCATGCGTTAACAGAAAATTTCAAAAATTGTATATTCCCAATAATAACATTTTCAAATTATTTTTGAAGATGAAAGGATTTCTCGATCGAGAAACCGTGACTTACAATTATTTGATTTAGGTGAATGTTAGTTTCTACATTTCTTCTATTGATTCCGTTACAGAAACCACGATGGATTATCGGATGACAGTTTTTCTTCGAATGAAATGGGTAGATCCAAGATTGGCGCATTTAAACAATAATAACATTGACTGTTCATCCAGAATTATTGGACTCAAAATCAGGTAAATAATCTATTGAATAAACTGAAAAAATATTTAATTAATAATATACCAATGACTTACATTATCTTGGTACAAGATTTATTATTATTGTTATAGATTGTTGTGTTAAGGGGCTGTGGTGCAAAATAAAGAAGGTGCAATATAAAATTTGAATTGCGCAATCATTATTAATTTGGTATAGAATTTTTACTTAGATGACGTTTAAAGGGTAGCAGCGAATGTGGCAGATTGGTACATTTTTTCGGAGTGATTTATGAAAGCAAAAAAATGTGGTTTTTTCTTTCTTAAATAAAAGTGTTCATTCTTGAAACGTTTATATTTTTAATTTCTCAACATATTTAAGTATCTGTAAAATATCAAAAACCACTTTTCATTATACACTCCATTTCCAATTTGACCCAATGTGAGAATTTTTTTTGGGGCGATATTTATAAACTTCAGGGCATTTTCGGGTGTTATGCGCTAATTAGTGAGAGAATCATTATCCATATGAAAAAATTTCTTAATATGAAAGTTTTTTTCATGAAAAAAAAGAAAAACAGCTTTTAGGAAAACAAATGACCTTCAATTGCGTTGAAATATTGATAAATCTCCTGAACTGAAAAGAAAAGTGCCTATAACACCCGAAATTTAATTAAGATTTTTTAAAATATAATTTCTATAATTGCGTGCAAATGGCACAAACTGGTGTTACAAGCAATGTTGTAAATTTCATCAGTAGTTCAGAAACAATATTCGATTAACCCTTCATCGGTTGAAATACGGAATAAATAGATACAAGAAAATCACAAAACTGATTTGGCCTGATTTTCAAAAATAATTCAAAAAAGCATTAATAAAATTTGGACTTGATTGCGAAAAATTTTCATAATATTTTTAAAAAAGTCGACAAAAAGTGACAAATGAACATGTTATGATTTTTTAAACAGCAGTCAGAAAATATAAAACATGCATGAAAAAAGTTAAAGTGGCTATTTATTTTGTTTTATTTCACAAATTTCAGAAAAAAAAACCAAAAAATATTTGGGTGAAAAATGCGTGAAATTTTAATAATGGTTTTGAATCTTTTTTGAAAAATTTACGAATTCAAAATAATAGGTTCGAACTCAATCTTTCCTTAAATAGATAAAAAAATATTTTAATGCAGTGGATACACATTTATTCTTGTTCAGCTAACGATGATAAACACAAAAAAATAAACAACTAATTATTTCCGTAAGTTAAATTGACGCCAGTCTGCCACATTGCTGCTACCCCCTTGAGTAAATAACGATGCAAGTTCGCATCAATATCGAAAATTAAATTAATTAAACATAATAAGAATAAACAGACCAAATTTAAATGATCTAACCGAATCTCGAAAGCATTTCATATTATTTTGAAATGACAAAAATCCTGAAAATGGACTTTTACAAATTTTGAAAATAAAGTCCATATTTATTCTACATACTGTATACATACTTCAGTGAACAGACTGTATCTGCAGTATAAATTTGAATTAAGCATGTACAAAAAAAATTTATTTAGACAAATTTTCTAGATTTTAAAATTGCTCGATAATGTATTGATAATAAATACGAAAACGATCGCACCAGAAAAATGAGGATAATAAGATGTCTTCATTTTCTTTCTTTTTAATTTCACGAACATTTTGCTATGAATTTTCTAATAATTAAAATATTTTCGTGAAATACTTTAAATTGAAAATTTTGAAATATCACTTCTGAAGAAAAATATCTGTTGCTGTATATCAATTAATCTTTGCTTTGAGTGTCAATCATGCACAAAACACGTTCCCAAAAACTGGCTACTTTCACATTTTGATTGACTTAATACTTCGCATTTGTTTTTTTTTAGAAGTAAAAGTTCAGAAAAAAATCTCAAAAAATCAACCGCCCGTAATATTTGAACAACATTTGCTAAAAAAAAATAAACTATTTTTTTGGAATCGCCGCAAAATTTTTATGACGTATTTGGACGAGACAATGCTACAGTGTTTTTTGCCGTTTTTAGATGATTTTAAGTATGCTCGAGCCTATATATAGGCTCTGTGCTCACACGGGTTAATCTATCTTCTAGAGTTTTTTTTTGGTCATTTGAAGACGTAGGATTTTTTTCGTTTATAAAATTTTTTATAAAAAAAATGATTTTAAGGTCACATTAACATGACTGAGTTTATCCAGCTATGAAAGTTACGAATTAGGAGCTAGCGCACTTTTTTCCTGCAATCAGGAGAAAGGGCTAATCCAATCATAGGATTTTCGATTTAGGGCACAATGACCACCCGGTCAACCACAATAACAAGTCAAGGTTCAAGGTCAATCTCAAGATCATCGTAGAGACTTGAAACTTTCAAGTTGAAAGTACCTTCATAAGAATCGGCAGAGTCGACTTTATGATAAAAATATTAACAATTATGGGTCAATTTTGAACTGAAAGGTCGCTAGAGAGCAAAAACTGGTAAAACATCAGGGTCAATCTCAAGATAATCGTATAGACTCACAAGTGCCTTTAAAAGATTCGGAAAGGTCGATTTTCTGATGAACGTATTAGCAACATAGGGTCAATCATGTACTAAAGTCGCTCTCCAGCGATTTCAGTACATGATTGACCATATGTTGCAAAAAATTTCATTAAAAAGTCGACCTTTCCGATTCTTATGAAGGAACTTTCAAGTCTCTACGATGAACTTGGGATTGACCTTAAACATTGACCGGTCATTGTGGTTGACTGGGTGGTCATGGTGCCCTTAATCAAAAATTCTGAAATTATATAAGCCTTTATTCCGGATTGCAGAAAAAAAAGTGTGCTAGCTTCTAATTTGCAACTTTCACAGTTGGATAAAGTCAGTCATGTAAATTTGACCTTAAAATCAGATTTTTTATGAAAAACGTCTTCAAATGACCAGAAAAATGTTTTCTAAAACATAGCTTAACCCAATTTTTGACTTCTGAAATTCCTTATTTAAAATCGTCATAGTATCAGAGTACAATTAATCTTGAAGACTTGTTCTTTAAGTTGAAAGAATTTTGGAATACCACCTCAGCCAGTTCACCGATAAACCACGTCGAAAATTTTCCAAAAACACCCTAATCAGCGACACCAACTGACTTTAAAACGGTCTTTTATGAAGAAATTGGATTTTTACTTGTCTCATAAACAAAATTGTCATTCTCAAATTATTAAGTGTGATTCTTTGATGCAAAGTATACCGTGTCCGAAAATGACATGCAATTATTTTATGCGGACATATCCTTCAGTATAATTTGGCTGATTATATTCTGACGAAAAAGACTCTTGACACAAAACCGAAAGCTCTTTGTACATGATTTCCATTCACGCCAAAACCTGAATTAAGAATTTCATTGCCAGAAAGCCACAAAACCAACCGTGGTGTCGAAACCAACCTATTCAGTTTATTGTATATTTAAATTAAACTCGAAATCTCATTATACAAGCCTTGTAAAGGAACATATTTTATTTATCGAATTTTATTATAGACATCAAAATCTGAAAAATAACTGACGCTGTTTTTAAAGGATGCTCATACTGTTTGAATCATACGGTATGATTCATACCTGTACAGCATGATTTCAGACATTTTGAATTATATTATGTGATTCAGATGTTCATTGAAAATATAGACAAGATAAAATTATACTTTTGGCTTTTAAGGGGATTGTGGGTGCTTCCAGCAATTTGCTGGGGGAAAATAAGCTCTTTTTAAAACACAAATATCTTTTGTGAGAATTGAGTGAACGTTTATTTTTCCAATTGTTTATTGTAGTCCGTGACCTTGAGAATTCACAAATTGATTCATTTTTAGAAAATATTATTAAATAAACCTTTAAATGCATAAAACCTAATTGCTGGTATTTCTTTCCATTGAAGTATACCGTCATATCCACGTATCCAAAAATCACATAATGCCGATATTATTGGTCAAAAAAAATTCTCTACAATTGCAACCAAGAATATTTTATAAATTCATCTTAATTCGCCGAAAATTATTTTTGAAAATTCCTTGCTATACTAGTAGTTACTACTTGCTATATAGTAGTTAAATATAGGCAAAATGTAGATTATTTTACAAATAAAAGTATACCTCACGAACGGTACATGCGATTTGTTTTCTCTTTTTCATTAATCCTTTTCTATTATCTTATTTAACTTTTTGAACAAGAATTTTAATACATTTTTTTTATATTTCTCGCAATCACTATTTCATGTGATTTAATGCGCGCCCATTATAACATTGATCAGGCTAAAAATGAAAATTGAAAAGGCGCAAAAATCTGAAACAACTATTCATATTGAAATACTTTCATTTAAAGTAACTTTTCTTGCGAGCTGAATTTTTTGTGTAATATGAAATGAAACCATATCTAGAATTATTTTCCAGTTTTATGTAAGTCCGAATGTATGATTTTTAGAAATTTTCTAGAATAATTGGTCAAAAGTTTGCAATTTTATTTTGGTTTAAATCTCCGTGAAAATTGATCACTAATGGTATTGTTTTTGATCATCTGTCATTATATCGGGCATTTCAGTTAGCAAGCGATTTAAATGTTCTAGAAAAAAATATCAGAAATAATTGGTGTTTTTTTTATTGAAACGATTCATGAGGTGCTGGATAGTCAGGTGCAATTGAAAAATACCGAGATTTGCGACCGTCGTTTCCAAAATAACTACTGCACCCACAATCCCCTTAAGGGAATGCCCATAGCCACAGAAGGCATTTTGATAAGCGATAAACAATTAAACCGTGTGTCAAACAAACTTAGAAGAAGTTCCCTCAGAAGCTTGAAAACTTCGACTGTTGATTCACATTTCACTCACGAACTGCCAACCAGGATTGTAAAGGGATGCATCCCCGACAAGATTTTCTATCCCCATCCCCATTCCCCCCTATCTTTTGCTTAAATCTACGCAAAAAAAAGATACAAAATCTACGCAAAACCCATCCTTTTTACAAGCCTGCTGCCAACTACCTGGTTACAAAACCGATAAATTTCAATTCAAAAATTTCTAGCGTTTTCATAATTCATGCAAAAGAAGATTAATTTTATCGAGAAAATGAAAAGGTGTTGACAAATTCCGAAATAAAATCTCAAACTCAAGACATTTTCCGAAAACTTGTAATTTATTATGTCTCGGCAAAATATTTTGAGCGCCCTGAATTTATCAGTATTTTAATTTTGCTGTGTTTTTGCTATCTGTGTTAAGTGACATTTCAGAGATAATTTAATACCTAACTGGTTTTTAATAAGGACTTTAATTAATATTTCTACCGTCTTTCCACATTATGATATATTTATCATTTTTTATTATATCTATTTTAGTAATGGAATCTGGATTCCCGATCTTTTCTTCTCTAATGAAAAAACAGCCGCGTTTCACGAAGTAGTAACACAAAGTAAGTACACAAGGCAGAAATGAAATAATTTGAAGACTATTGCAATCGGATAGTACTGACTTGGCCGTTCAAAAGCAACAAAAAAAAATAACCATTAACCGACACATTGTTTATATAAATCGTTTCTGCACTATGAGTCATAGTCTATGGCTATTGATTTCATTCAACAACTTGAGGCTCTGTGAGTGTAAAATCTAGCTGACTGCAAGAAAACTGAAATGGCTATAACTTTGTTTATATTGCAGAAGATAATACATTTAAAAAGGCTCATCTAAATTCAAATCGTGAAGATAGCTGATAAAAAAGTTTTTCTTATCGTTTATTGTAATTTTTATGACCAGAGAGCAATTTACAGGTATTCTAAATTTAAGCTTGTTTTAACTCTCAAATGCTTGATAAAATTCGAATTTTTGAAGATATTTAAAACAATTACTAGGATTGTGCAAAAACCACGAACTATTTGAATGATGTTTCCTGATAATTGTTGTGATTTTCATTGGTTTAAATATCAGAAAATTATTAAGGGCAATGAAAAATTTCTGTTTTTATCATTTTTTGAGAGATTTTGACTAAAAATTAAAGTTATAAAAACTCGAAATTATTAGCGTTCAACTTCTGAAAATTGCATCAAATTTGTATGCAGTATGCAAAAGTTTTTCCCTGATAGATGATATAAACCTAGCACTTATAATTAAGCACCAGATTTCATTGACGTTCAACAATTTAACAATTGTTATGTGTTCAATCGAACCTTTAAGGATGTGAGCGACGATAATTGGGCTATTTGTTACAAATTTTCGAGTGAAGTTTCTGAGAAACCTGGCTTCAGAAATATTTTGTTTTCTCCAAATACGTAGTACAACTCTTAAGGTAGGTGCCAGTACTATTCAGAGCATCTGATACTTCAACCTACGCTCAGAAAATGGTTTTTAGTAGGCGTTCCTAAAAGCACTAAAAAGCCTACTCCTCATTTATCTCTGATCACTTTTTATTGCTATTTGCAAGTTAGAATGTATATATAAATACTCATCACCAAATGGAAGCTATTTTTCAAAATTTTGTCTCTAGTGGTCAAAACAGTTTATTTGAGAGCCTCGCGCAAAAGCCTACTCCTCCTTGAAAATATACAGAATTTTTTTAATTTGTGCTTCAAATTCCGCGAAGGCTGAATTAAGGTTCAAAATGAAGTTTTTTTTCAATTTTTTCTCCAAAGTCTCAGGAACGACTTGTGAATTTCTAGTTTTTGTTGAAATTCTGAACTATAAATTTTCTAAAACTTTCTTTATTTGAAAACAATTAAAATTCAGAAAAAATCCTGCTAGTAAAAACTCAGTGACAAATTCTCTACAAAATAGGGTAATCAAAAAGTTATCTGAGAAATCTCAATTATCGTCACCCTTAATTTAACCTTTAATTTCAACACCCGAAAAACCGACTTTTCTTAAAAACTTCTCACACAAAAAATCTATTAGTGGAAAAACTTGGCAGAAATTCTCTACAAATAGGTGTATCAAAAACTATTCAAATAACTGTCTATATCGTCGTCACATCCTTAAGAGTAGAACGACTAATATATATTGCTTTTTATTTTGAGAAATTTGTTTATGTTAAGTGAAAACATTTGTTTGTTGTATATAAAACATGAAGCACCACCCCCTTTAAATGATAGATGGTGCAAAAGCTGACCATTATTGCAAAACTATAAATGAAATGAAAGAATGTGAAACGTTTTTGAAATCACCACATTTTGCACTCACAACTTGTGAGTCACAAGCCCTTCAATAAATTTACTTTGTTAAGAACCAGAAAATATATAAAACACGGTAATTCACAGTCACTGACTCTTTTCGAAGCGCAATTGAAAAACACTCTTAATCCCCTGTGACGTTTCCAACGGTTACTGTTGTCGGTTACTTTAGAATACTACTCAATATCATCAATATTGAATACTACCGGTAGTAGAATTCTCTAGTGACCTAAAAGTAGCCTTTTAATAAGTCACAGAGAAACAAACGTGGTTTTAGTTCCGCATTTAAAGGGTAAATACCTGTTATTTGGATTACAGAACCTCAGAAAAAAGATTCGGTATATTTGATAAATGCGGAATTTGAGTATTTTATCAGTTGGTTCCTTACAAATCAGACCTATTAAATCGGCCTTTTCTGCAATCCAGAGTTTTGATTGAGTGCTACTATCCCGCGTTGTTTTTATCATTCAAATATTCAGGGTCTGTCCTCTGAGGGTCTGTAATTCATATTAACTGGTACTCAACAAGTAATTTATACAATTGACATTATATATTATCATACATACTAGTGGATATCATTGGTATAACATTCTAGTAGATATTATCTATGTCGGAAACTTTCAATTTCCTGTTGTCATTTAAAATACCTAATTTCTGAATTGTTTTATAATGCCGCATTTTCAATAAAAAATGTCTAAGACTGTGAATTCATGTTTTTGTAAACTAATAAATTGATAGATAGGTTACTGCGATTAGATCCAAATGGTGCTGTATATATAAGTATTCGATTATCCGTGGTCTTAGCTTGTCACATGCGTCTTGCCAAATTTCCGATGGATATGCAGGTAATCAAAATGACAGTTTCTTCAGAATAAAAATATAAAAACCTCATAATCAAATTAACTAAACGCTGATTAGCTAAAAACAGATGATTAATAAAAATTCCTTATCGGAATGTTGCTCATATCCAGTGTGCTTAATCGGAATGATTTTTTAATGGTCAATTTTAAATGAATTTTAAATGACCAATTTTGGGTCACTTGATATACTAAGAGTCTTATTTTGTTTAACCCCGGTATGACCCCGGAACTTCCGGGCCGGAAGCCCAATTTAAAAATGGCCCGTGTGAGATCATACTAGATTGGATATTTTTTGTAAGTAAATTGACTTAATTTTTGGACCATTCGAAATATATCGAAGATAATACTTGGACGTTCATTTAAATCGTGAAGGTTATAATTTCTATTATTTTGTGGAAGTAATATCTCGAATTACAGCTTTAAGCGTTTTGATATTGTTGGTCTTAAGAAGTCTTTTTCTTATTCTGAATAAGCTGATAAATTATCGCATCGAAATTTTTATGAAACTTCAGTTTAAATGTCGAAAAATTTACGGACAAACTAAAATTATGATTAGCATGAATGTTCAAAAATAATCTTTGATATGAGAAAACATATTTGTTATGTAATATGACCCCAATATCCCAAAACTACTTTCTGAGATTTTTCTGCCGTAGGAAAAGACAATTTAAAAAATTCTCCGAATTTGAAAAGCAATTATAAAACATTTTGAACTCTTGAGAAAGTTTGTAATTTTTCGAAAATGTTAACACAAATTAAATTGCATTTTTACTTCATATTGGGTCAAATGATGTGACTCATATGATATGAGTGATATCACGCTGAATATACTAGTATTACTCTTGCAATAAAAAATGCTATGATATCTCTTGCCGTTAAGAAATTAAAAAAGGTACTAAATGAAAACGATATGTTTTCTAGATACTTTTATACAAACTATGTATATACAGAATTTATACAGATTTATAGTACAGTATATAAAGAATTTTACGGGAAAAATGCTGTAACAAGAAATCCTAAGCGCTGATTGGGAAATTTTGTGTTAAATAAATTCGTGTTCAATCAACGCACAAAATTTCTTGTTACCGGAAAGAAGATTTCCAGTAAAGACGTGACATCCTGTTCGTGAAAATTTTTTTCAATTTTTTTGTTCAGGTCTGCGCTATGCAAATTGAGTCCTTTGGCTATAACGTTAACGACTTATTATTCCGTTGGCAAGAAAATACTCCAATTGACATGGGTCCCGGGTTAGAGTTACCACAATTCCGTATTTTAGGCCATAGGACCGAAGACTGTACAAAAGCATATACCTCTGGAAAATATACATGTATTCGATCAGATTTTATCCTCGAGAGAGAAATTGGCTATTATATGATTCAGATTTATATTCCATCGTTCTTAATTGTGGTCCTCAGGTTGGGTCGGGATAAAAATTTCCAGAAAAAGCTATGATCCGGGTATTTTGAAATTGGAAAACGCAGAAAGATGCGAATAAAATAATTATTCTACAAAGTATATTACTCAAATATATTTATGTTTTAGTCTATGAAAATCATTTTGATCTACTAGTATTTATGAAACGTTCGAAATTACATTTTCAAATTCGTTAAAATTTCCAGAAAATTTAGAACATTTGAATTTTTTTTGCATTTTTGTCTGACTTCTTAAATGAGTTGTTATTTAAAATCTCTGGGTTAAAACAATGGGAATTGCCACCATAACGTTTTTGGTACAGCTTTGAAACAAATTTTTTTTTTGAGAAATTTAAAAATAAACATATCCTTTTATCCCACATCCAGTTCAAAAAGTTCGAAGCCTTTTTTTTGAATTTGTCAAAAAAATTCAATTAGAATCACTTATATGATTATCTGGTATCGATTCGGCTATTTTAAATTATTCACATTTATATCCCATTATTCTTAATTATGGTCCTCAGGTGGGTTCGTAATAAAAATTTCCAGAAAAAAGATACGATCGATATGCTCGAGTATTTTGCAATCGGGAAAACAGACGGTTAATTAAAATAATGTCAAATTAAAATTTATGGAAAACAAAATGCTCGGTGGTAGTGGAATAACAATCTGATTTAATTATACAGTATGTCTTGGAAAAGAGTCATTATATTAGAAATTAAGTATCTTTCTCAGTCAAACAATATCCGTCATTTTGATGGAAATTTAAAAAATCCGGTTCATGCTATGAATTTTGTGAAAAACATGTTTTTATTGTTTTGAAGTATTTTATGAAATAGTTTCTTAATAAAACTTGGACAGCCTAGATTTTTAAAAATTAGGAATTTCAAATGTCAAAAATTTGTGTATTTGTTATAATCAATATTAATGATGTTTTATCGAGTTCGGAGACAGAAAAAAGAGGTTTCTAGAGCAATTTTCTGACCACTAGGGGTCCCACAATTTTTTTTTTATCATTTGAATCATTTTATTTGGTAACGATAACCCGTGTGAGGTCAAACAACGCTCACGAAAACTTTTAGTTTGGCCCATGGTTCTACCGGTCCGAACCCTACCTATACTGTATTTGGAGAAAAGTTTCATATGTAACATTTGATATGTAACATATGATATGTTGATTAATTCCTAGAATTTTGTATCTTTTTTACATAAAATCAGCATATTAACTAATTTATGGAGAAAATAATAATTTAAGGAATTAAATTCACAATGAAATATCTTCGTCAGTGAAACTATTTCGACCGTCTTGATGGAAATTTCAAAATTTTTAAAATTTCAAATTTTTCAAAATTTTATAGTTCCTGTTTTTTTCTTTAATCCTTGGTAGCTCCAAATTGTTTTTAATTCGAAGCAAGGCTATGCACCACTACAGTGGAAGGCGACTTTGAGCCTGGTGCATGGACGGATTACACGTAACATTTTGATAAAAGCCGTGAATGATCTAATTTTGTAAGAATAGTGCCAAACTTAGCGAGGTATCAAATTAGATTTTAAAATTTTATCTAATCGGCGCCCGAAACTAAGCTGGCCAGAAACTTGGACTTTGAGACCACGCCCTTCTCTCATGGAACACCAGGGAGACTTTCAAACCGACTAGGACTTCCTTTCAAATATTACGCACCATTAAGACCAGTTGGCACTTTCAACAGATCTCTTGTTTTCGGCTTGTCAATCTAATTTCCCGACCTTTTCATAACATAGACGATTAAGCAGTCGCAGTGACAAAATAAAAGTATAAAACACAACGTTTTTTATAATTGTAACCGCTAAGACTTCGAAATATTATCTCGAGGTAAAGCCACTTTCTGATCAGTGTGCCGTAGCTTGATTTGAACTTACTTTCGAAAAAATCGAAGCATATTTTTCCGAATTTTCTCAAAAATTAAAAAATCACTCACGAAAAATAAAAGAGTTCCGATGGTGGAATTTTTCTTATTTTTTGGAAGAATACTCAAAAGACTTACCTAAAAACTTCAGTTCCTCAGAATGTTTATCTATCGTTTAAACTGTTTGATCATCACGCAGCATTTAGTGTTTTTTGAAAAAAAATTCTCTAAAAAAAGTAAGATTAAATAATTTTGAAACGAAAAAGTCCTACGAAAATTTTAACTGCCATTTTGAATTCCTCGTGGCAAACTCTATGTTGGGATCAAAAAAATTTCCAAGGACTTTTTTCATCTCGATTTCAGCGGATTAAAATTTTCAACACCACTAAAAGTGGTGCTGACTTCCAAGGGTTAAATGTAGTAAAAAAATATTTCAAACCAATTTTTCATAAGATTTCTCGATAAAACTCGAACAGCAAAGTTTTTTTTAATAGGATTTTTCATATGTTTAAAGGGAGACTGGTCACTGGTTTTATAAGGCTTTTTGGGCACTGAAAATGTTCCAAATTGATTTGAGGTATATCAAAGTGTGCTACCGACCAAATTATCAAAACTATTTGAAATTTTCGTGTTTTTTCGATTTTTTCCTAAGAATTTTCTTCTAAATGAAGTTTAAAAATAGCTTCAGCTTCAATTTAACCACTCAAACTTCAAAGTATCATCATGACGTATTACGTTAATTGATAAGCTTAAAGCTAAGTATCTGAGCAGTGTTTTAATGGATTTTTTATGAGCCTACTTTCAAAAAATCAAAGCACTTTTTTTGATATTTTTCTCATGAGCCGTTAAAAATCATATTTTGAGTTTAACCCTTGTGAGCACAGAGCCACAATTGTGGCTCAAGCATACCTAAAATCATCCAAAAAAAGCAAAAAACGGGATCGTAGAATCTTTTCTTTCAAACAGATTATTAAGAATTTTGATTCGGTTCCCAAAAAAAAATTGAATTTTTTTTCGAATGTTTGGTTCCAGTATCACGGGGAGATGATTTATTAGGATTTGCCGCCCATGCTTCACTTCCGGAAAAATTATTTCGGAACTAAACATAAAATACAAATGTGAAATTTGCCAGTTTTCAGGAAAGTGTTTTGTGCATGCATAACAGTCAAAATAAACATTAATTGGTATCTAGGGGCTGATCTTTTTTTTCGGAAGTGAAATTTCTAAATTTTCAACTTCAAATATCCTATGAAAAAATTTAATTAAGTGAAATAAAAGTGAATTCAAGCAATCAAAAATTGTCCACAGTTGTACTTCATAACCACTTGAAAATAATCGAAAAAAGTGTTATAATTTGCTTTTATAGGGAAAGGTAAACAATTTTTAACAAAAATCATGATTTTTCCATCAAAATTTTAGCTTTTTATAGATTACTTTAGCTTTATGAAATATAAATCAAAGCGGACAAAACTAAGACGTAGGCCAGATACTTGTGCATCGTTTCCGATCAAAATATAACTTGTGAAGAGAACTGTGACCGTGTATCATGTGATATGGTATACCTTGCTTTCTCACTATATTTTCTAAAACTAAAAATTGAAATTCTAGAATATAAAATGTCGGATGCAAAAATATTTCCTTTCAACTTCCTTATGCAGAAAAAATTGAAATTCCAACTGCCTTAACCTGTACGCACTCATCGTACACTATTGTACGAGATTGACCTTTTTCGACCCATGAAGTGTCTGTAGAATTTTAACCGCTGAATATTATTTTTGAGATTCACCATGATTATACAAAATTGTCTCAAATTTTCGAATATCGAATTAAAAACTGGATTGCATTAATACCCTCTGAGTTATACTTCTCGAAAGACAAAACAAAAATATATTTTGAGTGCTCCTCTTTGAGTCAGGAAACGATTCAAACAAACCCCTCTCACATTTAAGTGTGCGAATATTTTGTATCGGTAATATCAGGGAGAACTGAAAATTGTACGAAAATTCCGAATATCTAAATGAAAATGCTGTGAGATAATTTTTTATGGAGTTATAGCGGTTGAAAAATAAGAAAGTTTTTTTTGGAGCATTTTTGTCTCACAAAACTTACGATTAAAATTTATCGAGTTGTTATTATGATTTACGAATCCAATCACTGATACAAAATTGTTTGGTCATTCGAACCATCTTTTAAAAAATCAAATCCGACTGTTAATTTGCCAANTGAACAACGTTCAAAGTAGAGCCACAATTGTGGCTCTGGTGCGTTGGCGAAACTTTTGTTTATATGCTCACAAGGGTTAAGGGTGAAATCTGAAAAAAACATCGAATTTAAGTTTTGTTCGGGCTAGCTTTAAAAAATTTGAATAAATTTTATATTTTTTCCTAGGAGATTGTTTTCCGACAAATAATTGCCAAAAAAAACCTTTTTTTCTTTATTCCAGAGAAATTAAAGCGAAATTTGAAAATCTGCTGGAGAGAAAGTTTGGCATACCACTTTCACAAGTTATGACGAAATATTAGTTAATTTTAACATAAAACCCGAGAGGAGAAAGTTTCACCATTTTGGTTAGGTCCTGTTATGTCGCTTATGTGTGAAAGAGTGTATGCACACAAAAAATGATATGTTTTTCACAAGCTAAAGAATACTTCTACAAGATGGCAAATCTGGCTGGTATCCCTAAAGCATTTTGAGGCTAATTCAGGGGCACGTTTGGTCAGAATTTATTTCTAGTATATGGATCAACGGCCCTCAGAGTATAAATCCTAACTATTTGAA
>SCLH01002303.1:164715-180263 GCA_004367855.1 Oikopleura vanhoeffeni
ATGTCAGCAGTAATCTCATAATTTCAGCATTAATGATTTCTTTCCTAATTTTTATACAATGTTATTTATTTGCTATTAAAAATAGTATTTTACAACAGTTTCGAATTTTTATTCGTCTTCAGGTAATGAAAAAGAACAGAAAAATAAATCATGTCGAAAAAATGGACACAAAAAAATAATTTGGCAAAAAACGGGCTCTCAGATTGTTTTGCCAATTATTAGCCGTTTCTCATGTGATTGATTCATTAACCTGTTCGCACTCATCGTACACTATTGTACCGAGATTGACCTTTTTCGACCCACGAAGTTATGTGGAATTTTAAACCGTGATATTTATTTGAGATTCACCATGATTATACAAAATTGTCTGAAATTTTCAAATATTGAATCAAAAACTGGATTGTATTAATCCCTCTGAGTGTTATACCTCCGAAAGACAAATAAAAATATATTTTGAGTGCTCCTCTTTGAGTCAGGAAACGACTCCAAACAAACCCCTCTCACATTTAAGTGTGCAAATATTTGTATTAAATTAATTATCAGGGAGAACTGAAAATTGTACGAGAATATCCGAATATTTTAAATTAAAAATGCGTAAGGATAATTTTTTATGGAGTTATAGCGCTTGAAAAATGAGAAACGTTTTTTTTTCGAGCACTTTTGTTCACAAAACTTACGATAAAAATTAATCGAGTGTTATTATGATTTACGAATCCAATCACTGATACAAAATGTGTCGGTCATTTGAACCATCTTTTAAAAAATAAAATCAGACTTTTATTTTGCCGACGCGAGCGCTTTACGGTGAGTTTATTGAATTTCCAAATAAAACCTAAAATTAACTTGTAAATTAAAAAAACATATATTTGAACTCGGGTATGATAATATATTCAACCCAACTTAACATAAATAATTACTCTAGTATAAATATATTTTTCTTGAAGTTAATCAATCACAGCTATACCTCTAATTAGCTATTTTTTGATTTCTATCTGTTTTGAATGACCACCGGGCCCTGATATTCGGCACTACGGGATATGGACGCTTTGCCCACATGTCCGGCTTGTGGCAAATGATCCTTTCGATTGCTCTCTATCATTTTCAATCATCTCTATATAATTTATATGTTGCGATAATTATGACACATAAATATGACATTCAAGCTAGAGAAAAAATAGAAAAATTTTTCGAAAATAAAAAATTACAAATAAAAATCTCGAATAATACTAATTGTAATATTTTTTTTCAAAATGTGTGTCAAGAAAAAATTATTCCATATTTAATATGTGATAAAAATGTATAATTGAAAATGTCTGGGTTTTGAAATATAGACAAAAATTATCAAAAATGTCTCTCCCGGGGCGACAGTAGTGTCGTGTTTGACCACTTTAAAATCGATATATTGTTATTAAATAAAAATAAGGTTAAAGATAATTGTTTGAACTATGTGGCCTCAGCCTTAAGTTTTGAATCGGATAAGTGTACTGCTTTTATGATTTTTTGAAAAGTGCTCGTACAATTATGTACGAGTGGTGCGTACCGGTAAGAAATTATGGTGCGTACAGGTTTATCTGACAACTACAAATCAGGGTTGTTTTTCATGTTTCACCTTGTTTGTTGAGTCAGGTTTATGAAGTGTAATATGAACACCTTCAAAATTTTTTATAGAGAAGTAAAGCGTTCGTGAATAAAAATTCGCTCATAATGGTCCATTCTACGTTAATTAGGTAAGTTGTCTGGATCAACTCAAATGCTCGTAAAATGCAGCTTGGTAATGAATACACTTAGACTGTTGTTGGAAAATGTGAGATTCAGCTTTGTACCGTGCTCAAGTATACGCTGATGTTGAAAGCCGTTCAGATTAACCAAGGTAGTTTGACGGACAAATTTCAACACAGTCATATTTGTTAACAGTACACTGTTATCAAAATAGTCAGTTTTTGGTTTGAGGCGTGGATAAATAACATCAGAAAGTTTAAGCCTACTAAATACGATATGTAATTTGAAAAAAGTGTGATATGTTTGAAATATTATAAATTGATGACGCAATTTTTGAACATCTGAAGCTAGAAAAAGGCAGTGATAGGTGTATGATGATCGAAATCTGGATTATCGAATTCTTCTTGTCGCTTTTTTTTACCTTCAGATGTTGAAAGTTTTTATTTTTAATTCTGAAATTTTCTGGTCAATAAGGTTGGCCGGGAATCTATTTTTTAGGAAAAATATTTTAGTATCTTGTATCGCAGCATCTATAGCCACATCGGTTGATGACGTTAGTATTGTTACACGGTATAACTCGCCAACGAGCGTTGATATTTTATAGGATTTTGGCGAAATTGACGTATGATAGTTAACTATACAATTGGATGCTGAGGTTTTCGAAATTGTTCGAAGTGGAATATATTATCACCATTTCGAATAATTGAAGTATCAAAACATATAAGTTTGAATCGATCATGCTAATCATGATTAAATTGAATCTTTATAAATTGTATCTGTTTTCGATAGAAGTATTTTTTTCTCCTTTTTTCAAATACAGAATATGTCGTTACATAGCGTGTATAATGGAGAATAACTGCCCCGAAATATTCAGATTCAAAAATATTGCAAAGCTGGGGGATAGCTTGACCCAACTACATCCACTAATCTGCTTGTTAAAAAGTAAAAGGACCGCGTGGTGGCATGAAATTATTAAAAATCTGTTAAAATGCTAAAAAAAAGATTAAGTATTCTCTGGTTGGATTGTAAAATTTTAACCGTTGCGAATTTTTAACAGTACAATTTTTTCTCATTCGGGAAAAAAAGAGAAGAATCAGCATAATCAATGTCTAAAATATCTATAACGCGTTCTATATTTATGGAGGTATACAAGCTGACACAGTCGTGAGTGACAATATCGTACTCTTCGGAGTTAAAACCTTGTATCTTCAAAAATCGTCGTTTAAATTCCATTGTCGCATTTAGCCGAAAATTTACCTTTTTTTGTAATCGGTAAAAATTAGATTTTTTTATAAAAGCTTCTGCGCGCAGAAGTATTGAAATTAAAACTGGATACTGCAGGGCGTAATGGAATATTTTCTTTATGATTTTAGGCCAGGCCATACGCTCTTTTTATGCATGTATTGGCCCAAGTTGTACGCATCTGTATGTGAAACATACTATTTAAATTCGTTAATTATTTTTTTAAAAACTGTGTAAGTCGACATTAATAGGAATGTGATTTATTTTTTTAAATTAGTAGGCTCAAAATTTTCTTCAAGTTTTTTAGTGTAATCTGTAAAGTCAAAAATATCAAGTTTTTTACTTTTGTCAACCGACAAACAAGAATTGCGGATTTTCATCAGGTATTCTTTCAAAATTTTAGAGTCCTCCGTTTGATAGTGCTGTTTCAAATATTTTCAAATTCTAGAAAAATTTGTGATCGGATTTTATTAATCTTGAGAAATTAATATTTTTCTTCTCTGCAGTTTTTTCCATGAACTAAAAATATATACAATTTGGCCAAGACGCGCAGTTTTTCTATTATACCGCCTACGCCATTTAAAAATACCACGCTTCAAAATGCTAAGAGTATCTTCTGGGTATCTTGAGGAGGATAATTAAAAACTTCTATTTTGGGATCATTATAATTATTTGAGGGATTAATTAGCTGTTTTAATTTATAATCTCGTCGATCGTCATATCTCTTTTTCGGACTGGACAATGCGAGAGTGCAAAATTGCTAAAATCTTCCTAAAATCATTATTTGTTCTTTGGAATTTAGTGAAATGTTTTCAAAATGCTGAGAAAAATAAATTAAAAAGAATTCTGATTATTAAGTGCGTCAATAAAGATATGAGTTCTATATTGTTTAATTTGGTGGATATTAAGTTTTAATTTATTGATGGTTTGTTGAGGAAGTAGAGTGAATTTGGCAAAGCATCTTATATAAGCATGTTCCTAGAAAATTTATGTGTTGTTTGGTTTGTGTATTTTTCTCATGAAGTTCTCGAGTTCTCTCAGGTAGTGAGCCTCTGACACCGTATTAATTTCATCGGTTTTTCGAGGCACAAATATATATTATTTATTGCTATTAAAAATAGTATTCTACAACATTTTTCGAATTTTTATTCGTCTCCAGGTAATGAAGAGAACAGAAAAATAAATCAGGTCGAAAAAAACGACACGAAAAATAATTTGGATAAAACGGGCTCTCAGATTGTTTTTTGCCAAATATTTTTTGTTGTCAATTTTTTCGACCTGATTTATCTGTTCTCTTTCATTACCTGAAGACGAATAAAAATGCGAAACATGTTGTAAAATACTATTTTTAATAGCAAATAAATAATATATATTTGTGCCTCGAAAAAACCAAATAAAATTTTATACAATAGGCTTGTATATAATGGGTACTTTTGTTGAAAAACAAAGAGGAGTCGTTAAAAAATTCATTTAATCTTTATTATTTGCTACAGTGTTTCGCTATCGGCATATCTAATTTTTATAATTATTTTTTCACTCGAATTTATTTGAAAGTGAAACGATCGAAAATTTGTCCACTATAATAATCTTGGACTTATCGATTTGCGAGCGTTCTTGCAACCTACGCAGAGAGCATCTTAAGGGGTGGCATCGATCCGGAAGATTGGTACATTTTTTCAGAGCGGTATATGAAAGAGAAAAAAAATGTGAATTTTTTTTTATCATTAAAGTGTTCATTCTTGCAAACGTTTATATTTCAAATTACTTTAACATAACTTATTAGCTTGTAAAATATAAAAAAACACTTTTCACTGTACATCCATTCCAACTTAATCCGACCATAGAATTTTCTGAAGACGATATTAATAAACTTCAGACATTTTCGGGTGTAATGCGCTGAAAAGTCTGGTTTCTATTTTGCGTATTAAAAAATTTCCTTGATTTAAAAATTTTTTTCCATGAAAAATGTCAAAAATGCCAAAAATAGAGAAAAACAACTTTTTAAGGTAAAAATTGACCTTCAATTGCGTTTTGATATTTAAAAATGTTCTTACTATCTAAGAAATCGCGCCTATTACACCCGCAATTTTATTGGAAATTTTTTACTAGCATAAAATTTATAAAAATTCGAAAAACACAAATTGCAAATTTTGGACATGATTTGCGGAAAACTTTCATAATATTTACATAAAAATTCGACAAAAGATGAAAAATAAAGATTTTATGATTTTCAAAGGGCTGTCAGAAAATATGTAGACATGCATGGAAAAAGTTAAAGTGGCTATTTTTTTGATTTTATCCACAGATTTTAAAAAAAAACAGAAAAAATTTTGGACAAAAATGCAGAAAATTTTCATAATGCTTTGATTTATTTTGAAATTTTACGAATTCAAAAGTTAAAATTCGGACTCAAAATCTTACCTAAAATAAACAAAAATCATTTTTATAAGTAGATGCACATTAATTCTGGTTCAGCTAACGATAATAAGCACAAAAAAGTAAAACAGCTAATTAATTTCGTAAGTTCAATTGACTCAAGTCTGCCGAGTCGATGCACCCCCTTAAAGCGTTTAGCATAAAAGCACCATGTTGAAGCTCACTCACGCGAAAGGATGAATCCTCGATTATTAAGTACAATCAACTCGGGCGCAGCGACTTTTGTTTGCAAAATATAAGTAATCTTTTTTATCATTTTGAAGGCACAAGCCAATCAGAGATTCACATTCTGTCCACGCTTGTAGCGGTGCCCGAGTTGATTGTACCTTATTTGTGTACAAAATAATAAAAATAATTTCTAGAATATGTACTAAACAATTGAAGAAACAATCTACAGCCGGAACTTTTTCGAGGCAAAATAATTTAATACTCAGAATGAATGTGTACTTATGTTGGCTTTTTTAGATTTCTGCATCTCAAAAGACTGCGGCACAGGTGCGTATCCGGATATAACCACAATTTTAAAAAATTAAAAATGAATAATTTGAAAAAAAATCCGAAATAACTATACAATTGGATGCTGAGGTTTTTCGAAATTGTTCGAAGTGAATATTATCACCATTTCGAATAATTGAAGTATCCAAAAAAATAAGTTTGAATCGATCATGCTAATCATAGTGAACTTCAGATTTTTATCAAAATTGTTCTGTTTTTCGAATAAAGTATTTTTTTCTCCTTTTTTCAAAATACAGAATATGTCGTTTACATAGCGTGTATAATGGAGAATACTGCCCGAACTTATTTCAGGTTCAATTATTTCAGATTCAAAAAGGCTGCAAAAAACATTAGCAAAGCTGGGGGATAGCTTGGATCCCATACTACATCCACTAATCTCCGTGTAAAAACCGGTGTGGGCATGAAAATATTTCTCTGGTTGGTGGTTGTGAAATTTTAACCGTGGCGATTTTTTAACAGTTACAGTTTTCTCTCATTCGGGAAAAAAAGAGAAGAATCAGCATATATCATGTCTAAAATATGTTCTAGAACGCGTTCTATATTTATGGAGGTATACAAGCTAACACAGTCGTGAGTGACAATATCGTACTCCTCGGAGTTAAAACCTTGTATCTTCAAAAATCGTCGTTTAAATTCCATCTTCGATTTAGCCGAAAATTTACCTTTTTTTTGTAATCGGTAAAATTAGATTTTTTTATAAAAGCTTCTGCGCCAGAAGTGATTGAATTAAAACTGGATACTGCAGGGCGTAATGGAATATTTTCTTTATGATTTTTAGCCAGGTCATACGCTCTTTTTATTGCATGTATTGGCCCAAGTTTGTACGCATCTGTATGTGAAACAAACTATTTAAATTCGGTAATTATTTTTTTAAAACTGTGTAAGTCGACATTGAAATAGGAATGGTGATTTATTTTTTTTAATTGTAGCTCCTGAGAATTTTCTTCAAGTTTTTTGTGTAAATCTGATAAGCTCAAATATCAAGTTGTTGTTACTTTGTGTCAACCGAAACAAGAATTGCGGATTTTCATCCTAGGGTCATTCTTCTACAATTCTTAGCAGGTCCTCCGGTTCTTAGTGTGCTGTTCGAAATATTTTCAATTCTAGAAAAATGTGATCGGATTTTATTAACTCTTGAGAAATTATATTTTCTTTCTGCATTTCGTTTTCCTAATACAAAAAATATATTCAAATTTGGCCAAGACTCGCAGTTTTTTTATTATATACGCTACAGCCATTAAACATACACGCACTGTCAAATGCTAAGATATTTCTGGGGTATCTTGAGGAGATAATTAAAAACTTCTATTGTTGGATCATATAATATTTGAAGGGATTAATTAGCTGTTTATATTAATCTCGTCGATCGTCATTCTCTTTTTCGGACTGGACAATGCGAGAGTGCAAAATTGCTAAAATCTTCCTAAAATTATTATTTGTTCTTTGGAATTTTAGTGAAATGTTTTCATAATGCTGAGAAAAATAAATTAAATAAGAATTCTGATTATTAAGTGCGTCAATAAAGATATTAGTTCTATATTGTTTAATTTGGTGGATATTAAGTTTTAATTTATTGATGGTTTGCTGAGGGAGTAGAGTGAAATTTGGCAAAGCATCTTTTTATAAGCATGTTCCTAGAAAATTTATGTGTTGTTTGGTTTTCTGTATTTTTCTCATGAAGTTCTCGAGTTCTCTCAGGTAGTGAGCCTCTGACACCGTATTAATTTCATTGGGTTTTTCGAGGCACAAATATATATTATTTATTTGCTATTAAAAATAGTATTCTAGAACATGTTTCGAATTTTTATTCGTCTCCAGGTAATGAAAGAGAACAGAAAAATAAATCAGGTCGAAAAAAGCGACACGAAAAATAATTTGGATAAAAACGGGCTCTCAGATTGTTTTTTGCCAAATTATTTTTTGTGTCAATTTTTTCGACCTGATTTATTTTTCTGTTCTCTTTCATTACCTGAAGACGAATAAAAATGCGAAACATGTTGTAAAATACTATTTTTAATAGCAAATGAATAATAAATATTTGTGCCTCGAAAAACCAAATAAAATTTTATACAATAGGCTTGTATATAATGGGTACTTTTGTTGATAAAACAAAGAGGAGTCGTAAAAAAATTCATTTAATCTTTATTATTTGCTACAGTGTTTCGCTATCGGCATATCTAATTTCTTATAATTATTTTTTCACTCGAATTTATTTGAAAGTGAAACGATCGAAAATTTGTCCACTATAATAATCTTGGACTTATCGATTTGCGAGCGTTTCTTGCAACCTACGCAGAGAGCATCTTAAGGGGGTGGCATCGATCCGGAAGATTGGTACATTTTTTCAGAGCGGTATATGAAAGAGAAAAAATGTGAAATTTTTTTTTCATCAATTAAAGTGTTCATTCTTGCAAACGTTTATATTTCAAATTACTAAACATAACTTATAAGCTTGTAAAATATAAAAAAAAACACTTTTCACTGTACATCCATTTCCAACTTAATCCGACCATAGAATTTTTCTTGAAGACGATATTAATAAACTTCAGACATTTTCGGGTGTAATGCGCTGAAAAGTCTGGTTCCTATTTTGCGTATTAAAAAATTTCCTTGATTTAAAAAATTTTTTCCATGAAAAATGGTCAAAAATGTCAAAAAGTAGAGAAAAACAACTTTTTAAAGGTAAAAATTGACCTTCAATTGCGTTTTGATATTTAAAAATGTTCTTACTATCTAAAGAAATGGCGCCTTTTTTACTAGCATAAAATTTATAAAAATTCGAAAAACCACAAATTGCAAATTTTTGACATGATTTGCGGAAAACTTTCATAATATTTACATAAAATTGGACAAAAGATGAAAAATAAAGATTTTATGATTTTTCAAAGGGCTGTCAGAAAATATGTAGACATGCATGGAAAAAGTTAAAGCGGCTATTTTTTTTGATTTTATCCACAGATTTCAAAAAAAAAACAGAAAAAATTTTGGACAAAAATGCAGAAAATTTTCATAATGCTTTGATTTATTTTGAAAATTTTACGAATTCAAAAGTTAAAATTCGGACTCAAATCTTTCCTAAAATAAACAAAAATCATTTTTATAAGTGGATGCACATTAATTCTGGTTCAGCTAACGATAATAAGCACAAAAAAGTAAAACAGCTAATTAATTTCGTAAGTTCAATTGACTCAAGTCTGCCGAGTCGATGCTACCCCCTTAAAGCATTTAGCATAAAAGCACCATGTTAAAGCTCACTCACGCGAAAGGATGAATCCTTGATTATTAATGTACAATCAACTCGGGCGCAGCGACTTTTGTTGCAAAATATAAGTAATCTTTTTTTATCATTTTGAAGGCACAGCCAATCAGAGATTCACATTCTGTCCACGCTTGTAGCGGTGCCCCCCGAGTTGATTGTACCTTATTTGTGTACCAAATAATAAAAATAATTTCTAGAATAATGTACTAAACAAATTGAAAGGAAACAATCTACAGCCTGGAACTTTTTCGAGGCAAAATAATTTAATACTCAGAATAATGTGTACTTATGTTGGCTTTTTTAGATTTCTGCATCTCAAAAGACTGCGGCACAGGTGCGGTATCCGGAATAATAACCACAATTTTAATAAATTAAAAATGAATAATTTGAAAAAAAATCCGAAATAAACCCATTTTTTGGTTACTTAATTTTGATACTTGTAACTAACTTCAAGAAACTTCAATTTATAAAGTATTTTACCTCATCTGTATTATATTCTGGATATTTGGCATCTAGTCCTTGCTGAAGTTTCTCTCTGTATTCCTCCCGTTTTCTCAGTGCACTTTTCTTTGGATTTTTTGACTTCGGTAGTTTAGCAGCATCAGGTACATAGATTCCACCAGCTCTATTGTGAGCAAGTAATTCGTTGGACTCCAAATCTGGCATATCACTACCATCTTCTGGCTCTTCCACGATTGGCTCATCCATTCCTGGACATTTTGGAGGATCTGGATTCATTATTCCTTCAAATTTCATAAGTGGTACCTGAAAATTTAAATAATGCACGCTATAAATATAATTTTTTGGCAATCTTGAGATGAGAGCCTAGGAATAGTGCTCTGATAATCAAGAGAGTTTAAAATTTGGGTGTGAGGTGGTACCTCTCCTTAAAAAAACCCCATCTCGCGGTTTTTGGAGAATTAAATATTTGAACGACGATCGCAAATCCTGAAACATACTGAAAGATCACCGATTGCTCGACCAATCAGGAACGAGTTTCAAACTAGATTGATAATTTGTCTGAAAAAGCCTACTCCTCCATGAGTTTTAAAAATAGCAAAATTTATTTTGAAGTTTAATACTCAAAAAATGCGTAGGCAGAATTATTACTATCGACGATAGTCTATCGATAGTCTATTGTTCATCAAAATTCGTTATTTATATTTCCCGGAATCGCCAACAAACGTTTTTTGAGCTTATTTAAACTGAATTTTTTAAAGTTCATGCAAAAGCCTATTTTCTTTGAATTTTTGAGTTACAATTTGTATGAAATCAACGAAAACGCAAGAATAAAAATGAAATAAATTATTAAGTTCCAGAAATATAAAATTATTGTGAAAGCCTTACGGTTTCGTCGTGTAGTTTTGGCCATGTGATATCGCTTGAAGCTTCTTTTTGTACCGTCAATTCTATTTTTGCCGGAGACATCGTAAGTAATGCTGTACGGGCGATAACTTCGTCGTGCAAATCTGGAACTTTGAAGCTTACTACTCTTAAGAAAAAAATTATCATTTTTCAAAGACAAAAACCTGTACATTCAGGTTCAAATAAATTTTATTTACGCGGGTGTAGGCTACCTCACTAATTACGTAGTTAAAAGTGGTGAAAAAATGCGTCGCACGAACGAAGTCACGTATACGGTATACCGCAGTCAATTGTGCTCTAAATTCGATTCAACAAATATGGTATGAAATCTTTGATATGTTTCATGAGTCTCGTTATATGTAAGAAAAAATGTATTTTGAAAAGCTTCTATAAATGAATGTGGGGCAATCGACCGATAGATCATGGCTACATGAATGATTCGAAAAGCTGGACTTTGATTGGATGGCCACCCAAATTAAAGCGGATTTCATCGGCTTATTCTTAAATCAAGGGTTTTGATTAATGCACGAAACCCGCGTTGTTTGTATCTTTAGAATATTCACGGTTTGTCGCGATATTTTGGTCGAAGGCTTTTAATTCATATCATGAATTGAGGCTCAATGTGTAGTCTTTGAGATATCCGCCCTCAAAAACACACAATCCTGTTTTCCCATGAGGGGTACCCCCTTAATGCAAAATTATCGTGTGGTTTTTTGTATCTCTTTGTACTACTTATTAATGGATGTTACATCAGGGATGTACTACAAACGCAATAATCTCTCCCTAAAGTGAAAATAAAAAAAAAATAATCAATAATAATAACAATAAAAATTTCATTAAAATATATATTGGACACAATTTTTTTTGTTTTTGAATTGAATTAAAATTGAAAACTCGAGTTTAAAACACGAGTGAATCAAATTGAAACAGTGAATCAATTTCATTTTGAATCTTTTAGTTATGTCACATAACTTCTGTCATTTGAAAAATGCACAATTGGTTTCAATTTTTTAAGTGCAAAAGTATTGAGATACAATTCGAAAAACCACCAAAAACTTTCCAAATTAAGGTTTTTTCCCATAAATTTGAACTCACTTTTTAAACCATCCATAACAAGCAAAAAAGGAAAAACCTCCCTCTTCTATCTCGCAGTAAGACAAAATTGGGTCTGGATTCTTTGCATAAATTGTAATCGTTATTTTCTCTGTCGACTGCGAAAAATTCCATTTTGGTAAAAAATTTGCATGTTCGGCGTCAACCAGTGGTTCAACATTTTCTGCTAATTTATCAAGGGCAGCCCTTAAACTTGGCGTTATTTTTTCTTTTACTCTCATTTAGAATAAAAACAATCAAAAATTGTAAACTTTTAAATTTATGCACTACCGTAGCCTACGGACCGTGGGCTACTTTAAAAAAAGATTAACAGCTGACTGCTTAGCCAATAGGATCACCTTTTCATGCTCATCTATTTGGAAGAATTCAGAAGATACCAGAACAGCTGAGATTTGAAACGTCCAAAAATAGATTTTTCGCTCATTCTTCAGGACAATTTTCATGTCGAATTTAAATTTGAAACAATAATTTCGTCCGATTTGAAAGGGAGTCTGAAACGGTTTCAGTGAAACCTCCAAATATGATGTTATTTGAGCTATTGATTTAAAGGTTAACAGTGAACTATAGGCTATAGTTCACTGTTAACCTTTAAATAGTCTATAGCGTTTTGGTCACGTCTGAAAATTTAAGAAACTTTTTTTGCGTTCATTTGAAGCTCAGGATTTTCAACTATGTGTTTTTCAAAAATTCTGTAAAAAATGCGCAAAAAAAATTGGTACTTATTTTTGGCTTTCTAAATTTTATTTTTCATATCGTCAAAGTAATCGATTAATTTTTGGAATAATTGAAGTTTGTGCGTTTCGGATGCGAACAACTGCCCACTCATTTTTTGAGTCGAAAATATTTTGAGAACTTAGCGACTTGCGATGGAGTGGTATGAAGAACGCGAGCGAGTAAGTGAGCACAAGGAGATTTTTATTGCGAAGGGGTTTCAACTATTGAAAGTGGTCAAAATATAAAAAATGTTTACAAATTAAGGGGTTAGTATCTGTGAACAAGTTTTTCTGAAAGTGAGAGTATTAAACTAAATCGACGAAAAAAATGATTGGTGATGATTTCGCGACTTTTTAAGTAGGTTTTCCAACCAGAGGGCGCCAAACTTGAAACTTAAGGAGGTTGCTACTGCCATAAAGGAGTTTTTTGATCTCATTTTGCGAAGAAACCGTAAATGCGAAATACTTCAATTAAGAATGGCTTAATTGCTCGAAATCTCGGCTTTAAAACTGATCATTTTCGGACTTTTATTATATATAGTTTTACCAGTATACCAGATTCAAAACCGGTAATTTCAAATCTAAAAAATGTTTCAGCGCGTTCAATTACTACAGTAGAAGTTTACAAATTTCAGGGATTGTTAGCAAATTATATTGCTCACTCCCAAAAGCGCCACTCGGAGTAGTAATCTGCAAAATATTAACGAATCAAAAGAAATGAGTTTTTATGAAATTTTAGTGTATTTCAGAATCTGAAATTTAAATGAAGGGCCTTTATTGGAGGCCCAATATCGCCGAAAATTTTCCGGGAAAATGACGATATTGGGCCTTTCGGCAATATTGTTAGGATCTTAATGACTGAAATGTGGAAAAGGACAAGCCAGAGCTCGAAACCGGGTCTTTCATCATGATTCAAGTGAGTTAACCAAGTGAGTTAACCAGCTACATTGCCCTACATTTCGAGTCGGATATTTCGCAAATTAGTCGATCGACCTAATCACACCTTACAATATATGGGAACATTAATGAATCTTTCTGACAATGAAAGGCCTCCCCCATTACAAAACCTATTTTGACGAAAAATCTAAACAGTATAAAAGTACTTATTTTACTTATTATTAAAGTACTTATTATTATTAGTAAATGTACTTATACTCAAATTGTCAAATTTTATTCATTTCAGAATATCTCAAACCAACCACGTGAAAAAAGTGAATTAATTATATCAAATAAATTTATTTTTTAGGGTTGTACCATTGCAACATGATAAAAAGCTAAGTATAGAAAATTATGTAGCCCAAATTCATTGGTTGATTTCAAAGATAGGGAACACACTTTTGAGGAAATTTTCGAATTTTGAAAAGAAAAATTGGTACCTTTGTTAAACATGAAAAATAAGTCCAGCGAGCCGGAATGGAAGTCGTCACCTGCCCTAGAAACGTCGGTTAATTCGTTCATGACAGCAAAAAACTGCAAAAGCTTGGTTAAGCTACGGTGCTGACCTTGGGTATTATACATAAACGTAATCTGAAAATATATTGGAAGCGTAAAAAAAACAGTTTCCAACGTGGTTCCTTTTTTGTTATGATTTTTGGTCTGAGGAACGGTAGAGAGCAAACAGAACAAAACGGACGAAAATTACAATTTATACAGAAAAAATGATGGCAGAGTCCTTATACTTCAGCCAGACAGTTGTTGAACAACAGGTTGGCTATGACAAAAATCTTGGAGTCATATTACATGACTGACTGTTTCTCAGATTTTTAAAGAAATATAAGGTAGCGATTCTACTTGTCAATGCAGCTTGGTACGCCAATTTAGGCTTTGGTAACTTAAATAAAATATGAAGGCAGATTTCGAATCAAAAAGAACAGTTCGCATGTTTAAGTTTTTGTTATTCTTGAAATTCAATCTGAGTAAGCGTAGAGAGCAAAACATAAAATCAACCGAAATGATATATTAAGACTGAATGATATTACAGTCTTATATTCTATGCAGTACAGTTTTGTTGGACAAGGTTTCCTAGCAAAAAATGTGGACGTCATATGAACATCAATGTGACCATGACCTGTTTTATGGATTCTTTAAAGGAAAATAAGGTGATGAGTGCTGGAATTCAGCTGCGAAATCTGCACAGCTTCGTATGTTTTCTGGGTACGTATAAATTACACAAATCCTGAATAAGCAGAATCAGAAAAACAGTCGCATGGTTAGATTTGTGGTTCTGAAAATTCGATCTGAGTACGGGTAGGGACAAAACACAAAAAAATCAACGAAATTGAAAATAAGAGACCTAAATGATAGTAGCAGTCCTTATATTTCTATTGGCAGAACGTTTGTTGGTTTCCCTAAGAAAGAACTGTGCGTCATATAACACCATGGGACTGGTTGAATGATTTTTAGTTGAAAATAAACCGAAAGTTGCTGAAGTTCACTCATAATTTGCAACAGCTTCGTATGCTTGGTTCATAATAAAAAAATTGAATGCAATTGAGCAATAGAAAGAGAAATAGCCGCATAGTAAAGGTCTTTAGTGTAAATCGGGCGAGTACGTTAGAGAGCAAATAAACATAAAACGACTGAATGGACTGATTACAACGACGAAAATCTATAAGCAGAGTCTATTTATTGCAGACGTTTTTTTTAACGGTGCCTATGACAAAATTTGGAGTCATATTTCAATCATTGAACCGCTTGATTTTAAATTAGTACTTAGTTGCGAAAATTTAGGGTTGCTAAAATGTCCGGTTCAATCCTGTTCCCGCTGGTAGTTATAATAAAAATCTAAAACATATTAAATTAAGAAAACAATCCTGTTTCGTTTTTGAGAATTAGTTTGAAATTCGCGTCAAAAAGCGTAGAGAGCAAAACATATAAAAAAGCAAAAATGATAGTTAAGTATTTGTAATTTTTTGACATATAGTTTTCAAGTCAATAAATAATATGAGAAAAATTTGAAGTCATATTACACCTGTTGAACATTGTAAGATTTTTTAATGAAAGTCTGGTATTAATTTTATAATTTTATTGTTTATTTTTTATGACAAAATTAGTTAAATTTAAACAATTTTTTTGCTCTGGTGAATAAAGGAATCGCAGGTCGTTTTCTTCTGGCAATTGGTGTACTTGTCGTAGGCACATTGGATTTAAGCGATACGAGCCCATCAACATATTTTCTTTTCTGT
>SCLH01002304.1:3212-60804 GCA_004367855.1 Oikopleura vanhoeffeni
ATTTTTAACATTTAGCACCCACAACCCCCTAAGGCTAGGTCTACAATTTGACATTTATGGAATTATTGCTCAAAGTTCAGATTTTCCTGAAAAAGCTCTGCAAAATTGCAAATCAGACATTACCACCCCTTAAATTTTTCCGCCAAAAATCGAAATTTCAAGAACAAAAATTTCGCCCATTTTTAAAAAATTTCGGAGGTTAACTCCGACTCACAATTTGACAATAGTTACAGAAATTTTTTATAGGAATAAAAATCTTGGCGTAATTTTGGTGCTAAATTTAATGCATAGTATTCCAGCGCAAAAAAGACACCCTGTATATGTTTCGTTTTGAGTAAAAAAAAGTTTTTTATATTAAAACGTTAATTTCAGTCGTCGTCGAACAATTGCAACTGAAGTTATAATCAGACCAGAAACACCAGTAGAAGTTGAACAAGCTCCTACAAGAATTCCGAGACCTGCAAGCAAATATGAACATATTTGTAAGGGGGTGACCACGTCTCTGAAGGAAATGGGTTTAAATTTTTTTCAAATTATTAAAGTTCTGTCCGAAATATTTATTTAAGGCTGTAGTGGACAGAAAAAGTGACCACTACAAGGCATTGTCCAACAAAATAATATTCTATATTTTTTAGCTGAATTTAAGTTCTGTGGTGTGCGTCTATAAGGACACCCTCTATACGGACAATAGGGGGAAAATATGGCCAAAACCTACGCTTAATTATTTTTTGTCCTTATAGACGAAAACCACAGTACACTTACTGTACTACAGTGAATGCATTACCAAAAACATTTTTTCTAAGGAACCGTTTTAAGGAATATTAAAATAAAATATTCTCAATTTTCCATATTTTTGAGAATCTAATGGGCCATTTAATTTTTCAGATGCGACCACTACTCCCTTAAAACATTTTCGGTGAAAGCGTCAATTATCAAAACCCTTGAAAGCAATTGTTACAGTGTGTGAAATCAAATGAAATCGAAAAACTTCCAAAATGTAGTGCTGAGATATCTAGATGTTTAGACGACCTCATAAATATGTTCGAAGGAAATGAAGCTGATTTGGCAGAAAAACTAATGAACGTACGTACTAATAACTTCATCGAGACAACAACAATTTTAACTCCGTGGCGCATATTGCGTCGGATGTCGGACTCAACTATTTTTAGTATTATTGGCACTTGAACGAGCCCTTTTGTTTCCTATTGTCTGTTAAGATAAAAAAATAATTTAATATGATCCCCTCAAAGGAGTTGTATTTCATTTTTTAAAAAATTTAGATTCCTTGATTATTATGACCAAATTCCTCAAAAAACAAAGAAAAACGGTCAAGCCATTTTCCAGAAACGAATAATAAAAATCCCTTAAATACAGTGGGTGGGAAGTTAAATCACCCTCAGAGCTTTTGCCAAATAATTCAGTTTTCGACGGAAATAATGCAAGGAACCATATCGATTACGGGGGCTCCTGGTCCTTTTTTACTAGATTGGCGAAAATTTTGTATTTAATTCAGCTTTTGCTAATGACTCATCCGATTGAATCCTTAGATAGCTTAAACAGAGCACAAATATCTGGTTAATAATTAAGTTTAAAAAATTGTTCCGAATCCGACGATTGTTACCATTTTTTTTAATAAAAACAAGTAATTTAACAATTTCAGTAATCCAAGTAAAAAGACAAAATAAATTGATCCGATGAACTAATTTTTTTTATTTTATATTTCACAAAATATTTGTGCTCAGTTTGAGCTATCTAAGAATGTTATCGGATGAGTTGTTATGAAAAGCCGAATTAAATAAAATAATTGGCTTAAAAACTAGTTAAAAAGGACCAGGAGCCCCCGTAATTGATATAACGTTCCCAATATTTGTCTTGTACCACTGTGCACTTTTGCGCGCCTCCACACCTGTAACTTAACTAAGGTCAACCAATCACAGGCGCGGGTTCAAAAGCGATAATTTTGTTAAACTTTATTAATCTCACTGGCATCGAGGTGTATTTCAATATGTGTGCGACGGAGTTAAAAGAAATTACATTGATTATACAATAAAAGGCTTCTATTCACGAAATAAGCCAATTAGGGCCTATAGCCTTGGTTTCTCCTCGCTCAAAGAAGCATTTTTTTGGGAATTTTGTAAAATTAAGGCTGATTCTATTTTGGACATAGATTTCATATATTATTTTAAAATTTTAGAGTCGGGCAAAACTATGTGAGTACTGTGACTCTGTTTCCGCCGAACCATCAGATGACGAAGAATTTCCTGAAAAGCACCATAATATTCTATTTCAATATGCCATGAGATTGCTCCCTTGTGAAAACATTACTACATCGGTGATACTAGTGTACATGGACTGATATACTAATATGTTGCTAGAATATAATAGCATTTGACCTTGTAAAGATCTTTTTTCAAGAAAATTTAGATTTTTTGACATTTTCTAAATTTGAAATAGAAGGTAAATTTATTTTTTGGGAATTTAGCTTACGCAAGCGACGGATCGGATTTTAGGAAATTTGTAGAAAAATTGTTGAGTCTGCGCACGGTGATTAAAAATAATATTTTCATTTTTGCAATTTTCATACAAATTTGCAACAGATTTTATTAAAAATAAAATTGTGAAGAATTATTTTTTTTAAATTTTAAGAGTCTTTATAATTTGAATCACATGACTTTTTCAGTTTAAATCATTTTTTTTATTTCAAAGGTCATACACAAATGAAGGCCCGACAAAATTTGCATACAATGGCTATGTTCTAGGAAATCATAAATAAAAATATTCTATGCGAAAATGTTTTCAAAATTTCACCAGGAACGTGTTCAAACCCCGTTTTTTGAGTTTGCCTATCATTTGGCTTGGAATTTTCGAAATAAATTCAAGAATAATTTCAAGCCAAATGATAGGCAATTTTGAAAACGGTTTATCGTTTTTTGACCACTTTCCTGGTAAAATTTTGATATTTTTTGGCATAGATCATTTTTAATTACTATGATTACTTAATTAGTATGATTTTCTAAATCATATCAAAATATCAGTTACCGCGGTATACCGTAGGTAAAAAATGTTTTGTCGGACTTAGTACTTTATTCTACAAAAGTGCCTGACAGTCCATGGCTTTTTCGCCAAGAAACTTTTTAAGAAAAGCTGATCTTGGTAAAGTTCAGCAAATAAATCAACCAAATTGTATTTCACTAATTTGATGATAAAATGTCAAAAAATTTGGTTTTTCTCACGTTTTTTATATTTACTACAGATTGAATTTAACGTTTCGCCATATTTATATGAATTATGATTCCAACAGTTCTCCGCCTATTGTTTTAAAAATAAGGAAAGAATATCATTAATTTATATAAATGTTTTATCTCCACCTAGCGGGTGAATTTGATGTTTCACAACTTTTCAAAATACTGTGGTTTTGGCCAAGCGGACACAAGTCTAAGCGGACAAAACGGGCAAAACCTACGCATTTTTTTTGAAAATCCGAAAAACCTTTAGTCTTAGCGGACAAAACGGGAATTTGACTATAAATTTAATGATCATAAAGATGTAGCGGACAAAACGGGATTTTCAATTCTGTCCGCTTGGCCAAAAATCACAGTAGTTATAGATAATTCTAAAAAAAATCTTAAAAATTCAATTCAAAATTAGCCACCAGATGGAGTTAACGAAGTTTATTTATATTATAAATGTATTTTCTATGAAGCCACAAAAGTATTTTCTCACCCTGGAATAAACCTATTCCTTCAATCCAGTTTTTCTTCATTTTTTTTCTAGAACTGACTTTTTCTTTGACTAATCATCCCTTCAAAAAGTATCCCATGTTCCAATATTCAACAAAATACATATCTATGAACAACGGCGGGGTACAAAACACGAACCAACAGCGAACCAAAATATAAATCGCAGTCTAACCATGCTTTTCGAGAATCAATACTACCCCGGATGAAATTTAGGCAGCTTCGATTACATACTGATTCTCGTTATGTACCACCGCCTGAAAAAACTCACATTTTAAATATCACAAAACACAAAAAAAATCTTTATTCGCAAAATTTGGGGGTATCGTACAACTGCCGATTATGTACAACGGCCGATTATGTACAACGGCCGATTATGTACAACGGCCTGTTGTACAACGGCCATTGTACAACGGCCATTGTACAACGGCCGTTGGACAACGGCCCTATTGTACAACGGCGCTATGTACAACGGCCGATTATGTACAACGGCCCTGATGTACAACGGCCCGGATGTATAACGGCCCTGATGTAATTTAAGAATAGATTTATGAAATTATTGGACCTTAGCCCTAATGTCTTAATTTTGAGGGTTTTTAATACATGATCTAGAGAATGTCGAAACAGACCTAAAACAGATCGCTTGATTTTCAATATGCGGTTTTTTAACGATATTTTGTTGATGCATATCAGACGAGAAATGCATTATTTGGGAGCAATTCTTAATTAACTTTTTTAACCAAAAACACATTTTATGGGCTGTCTGTATGAGTTTTGGATCTTTGTTTTAAAACACAGATTTGCAGGTGGGGGCTGAAGTTCCATTCTCTTCAACATATATCTATTATTCTCGAATTATAAATTAATTTGGATATGAATTAAATATTTTCGCAAATCGGTTACGTTTAAAAAATCGAGCATATTTTCCATATCGAACATTATACTTGGGTGATAGCTAGAGCTGTGACGTCATTATTCTCTCATTTTGTGGAAATAGTGTCTCGAAATAAACCTCTGACCATTTTGAAATTAAAAAAAATAAGCTGATTAAGCTTGCTAAAATTTGACAGAGAAACTGAAATTATGACGTCACAGCTCTTAGTAACCTGTAAGTATAATCTTCGATATATTATATCGCATATAATTACAGGCTTATGTATCAAAGATTCCTACGCACCTAATCTATCTTTTTTTCAAAGTTACAAAGAAAGAATATGGATAGCTGTTAAATAGTCTTATTTATTGAGGGCTTTATATATGTATAGGACTGAAAGGTCTTTATTTTAGCAAAAGACTTTCGTATCTTTTTTGACCCCCACTTATACCCTAACCGTCAATTTTTTATGAATATATATTAAAATCCCTTCCTGATGATTCCACTAAAAATGTTAAGAAAAAGGAATCTTAATCGATATTGTGTAGTGACATCAACTGCTAACCATATTTGCCTGTTTTTTTTGTTCCTGTCATTTTTCTCAGTTTCTCCTAGTTATTATGTCAAACCGCGATCGTATATTACGACCAAATATTTTCCAGATTTCTTATGACAAGGGAGAAATGACCAAAATATTTAAAACTAGGACTTTTAACAAGAACATTTTCGCGAAATACTACAGAAAAAATGTATATGACGAAATTTTTAAACAAAAAAAATATTTAAGAAAAACGCGTTTGAAAACATATTTTATTAAAAAAAATTATAATAAGCGTTTCCGTAAAAAGTGTATCTAACAACTTTCTGAGACAACTGATCTATTTTTTTTTCTTTTGAGATAGAAAGGAATGTTTATTGTCCATATAATATGGATAATTATGCCCGCCAATAAGAAAAATACTTATTTTCAGTTGAAAATTATTTCATCAACGTATAATAAATTAATTAATCACCCTTGATTGTTAACGAAATCAGAGACGATAACCCCAAATTTTCTCTTATCAATGATTTCTAGAATTCTTTAACCGTGCTTTTCATAAAAAAATCGAATTTCACAAAAAATCGGGTTTCAAAATAATGAGTCATGGTCTACTTTTTCATCAAAGATAACTCGAATGTTAATTTAGTTTTTTGAATGAATATTTTCAGAATTTATTCTAGAAGACTATTTCTCAGATTTGCAAATTGGAAAAAACAGTATTTTTCTATCGGCGTTCATGATCATCCATACAAGGTGCTTTGGTATCCCCGCGAGACATGGTATGCTCGGGTTTTGGTTCGGGTTTTGCCCCCGCTCTTTTCAATATTCTTTTGACACTCTAAATTGTGATAAATAATTGAGAGTCAATTCTATTTTGTCCTGATATCGTTTTATTAACTCGTCGCCTGCTTTATTTTGTACATTCATGTGTCACGAATTGGTTTTTTGTAGCCAGTTCCCTTCTATCAATATTGATGCTTTTCAACAAAAAAAAATAGAAAAATGTAAACATGCGTTTTATTTCTTGATTTTTGACATTTGCTGTTCAAAGAAGACTATTATAAGACAATATTTTCAAGGCATATACAGTATATGATATACAGTAGGGTATGTACATACCGTATGTAACATAATAATACCAAAACATTCGAAAATTTTGTTTCCAAATGGTGTATTATTTTTTGAAGCGCAATTTTTAATTCAAAATCGTGCCCATGAAAAGTATACTCTGTCTATATTTTTTCAGTATTATATTTGTTGTCGATTTGTCTATGTTCATACCGTGCTTTTTGTCTCTAACGACGTTTTTAAATACTTTTATAAATCGAAAAATAGCGCTAGAAGGTTAAAAATGCGAGCCAAAGGTTGTTCGTTGGGTTTGACCGAATTTCGACCGTTTTACCTTATACAGTAGTAGACAAAATCGACAATAGTTGCATAACTTTTTTTTTCATCTATCCTAAATAAATCTGAATGTAATCTTGAGATATAAGCGTGGTTGGGGGACGCTAGAGATTGACAAGCGAAAAGAAAACCAGCACCGAACAAAACAATACTCGTGGCTATCTTTCGTTCCTCGCCAAATATACTCTAGTCTAGACTAAATTAGACGTTAATTTAACCCCCGTTATTTAACCCCAGGAAATAAATGATAATTATTAATAAAGTCAATCAAAAACAAATTTATAAAATTTGTAAGTGGTGTTGAAAACCTGTGGTATCCCAACAATTTTCGCCTTCTACTTATAAGCTTTCCTATTAACTAAGCTACATCCAAGCTGGCGATCCTGCTATTATACCTTTAATTGTCGGTGCCTATTTCAAAATATTGTTATGCAGTAGGTCAGAAAAATTGACGATGAGCGAAATACAGTATGTAAAAAAATTGTTCGAGACCAAAAGATCCAATTTCCTCTGGATTTTAAGTAATTCTCCTGCCAACTATAGGTTTTGATCCAGAGAAATTCCCTTTGTTGGTCTCGAACAATTTTTTTACATACTGTATTTTGATTATGTTTTACAGTAGGAGGACTTTAATCGGACAACTCCTTAGAACAAGCAACTGACCGCTAATTTCGCCAAGTTCTTTGATATGACAAGTAACGATTTCTATCTGTCCTATTAAGGTCCTCCGACTGTACCTTTCAAAATGGAGATCATCTCCTTTTAAATTAATAATTGTAATATTTACTGCCAGAAAGGGATTATCAGCTTTTTATAACGTGAATTTTTAAACGTTTTAGAGCAAAAACATATGAAATTATCTATGAAAAGCAAAAATCTTGAATTTTTTTTCAAAAAACTATGAAAAGCGTGGAAATGCTTTTAACAGGAAAATATTGGCAAAAACCATACAAATCGCTTAAACCCGATGTGAGGTCATTTTTTCTACAATCATTTGGAAAATTTTTGAAAAAAATCGAGTATGTTTCAAATAACTAATTGCCATTCAACGTTTATCGTAAGTGGTCAGTGACCACTTGTCACATATTTTTATATGGTCTTATAAAAATCATAAGAGATTTTATTTGTTATTTTTGGTAGAAAATTTTAAAGAATTTCTTGTTCAAAATTTTTTAATAACTTTTCTGAAATCACCGAAATAAAAATTTTAGAATTACTCTTTTTTATACTTTGAATCATAATTTTTGATATCAAAATACTATAGGAAAATACAGTTTCATTATAAATTGAAAAACAAATATTTCACTTAAAATTACAATAATGTTAAGTCGTTCGGACCACCTTATTCAATTTATTTCATTCATCTCATGAAAAAATATTTTTCAATATGCTGAAATTTCGTTTTTTGTGCTGAAAGTTTTTTCTTGTGCTAAGGCGACAATTTCAAATTTTTATGGACTAAGACAAATTTTCTCGTGAAAATAGGTTTTTATCGGCATTTATGAACTTTCCGAAAGGGATTATTGTTTTTCAAACATAACTGATGTTTTTAAGACAAAAATACGAAATTTTCGGTAAAAAAATTGGAGAAAAAAGTTTTTTTTATGTTTTTACACAGATTTTGTGTCGAAGAGAAAACTATAACGAAAAATTTGAGATATGTTGTTAACTTTTTACACAAGGTATGTTTCTTAAATTTTCGGCAAGTATTCATGAGCAATTTTTGTCGCAAGAGAAGGTAATTGTGGATAATCCCATTTTTGAAAGTTACTTTTGGAATGCTTTGGAGCTGAAAGGACGGAATTAAATGCATAAATCATTTTTTTTTCTCACTTCTAAAATGTTTCTAAATTAACACTCACGTTCTTTTGAATGTGTTCTGGATTAACTTTATAATTAATAATTATATTTTTCGTGAGTTGCCAACGAGAGCCTCGAGGCAAAACCGCTGGGGTCGCTCGAGGCGGAACCGCTCGCGTCGCTCGAGTCAACTTGCTAAGCTCTGACATGCTCCTAGCTCTACCTCACGATTACATTCAGTTTTATTTAGGATATAAATGTATTTAAGAGAAAATTTAAAAGAATAATTTCTGTAGAAATCTTTTAAAATTGGAAATTATTGAAAATTATCGTTTCCATAACAAATAGTTATGCTCAAGATTATTCTACCATTCATGATGAAAATTTTTTGCAGAAGCCAAATTTTTCGAAGAATAAGTTGAAAGCCATGGAATTTTTGAACTTGTTTCTGTATATAATCGTCAAGCATATCTAGGAATTACTTCAATGAATAATCTACGTACTTTCGTAATTCTGTGAGTTTTTTGAGACCAAATTGACCAAAACTTTTTCGAATAATTTTTTTTTTCAATTTTTATTTATAATGTACCAGATGAATAATTTGTATTAATTTAAAACTTGGCGTTTCGGTGTTTCATTACCATTCTCAAAAGTAAAATTTTATTCGAAAATACATTCAGAACTGAATACCAGATAAATGTCCGAGCCTCTCATTTTGAAAAAAACTGTCTGTCTACGGATTAACTCTAGGAGTGTTTTTTATTACTATCGGTGTTACTTTGCATCTTGTTCTCCCAGTTCGAACCCTAATGATAATCCAAACTTGCGAATTGCGTTTTTACCGTGGACCTACCCTACTCATTGTGGAAGAGAATAGGCATTAAAAACGCTCGGTGGCTTACCCAATAACTTTGTTTTCTCAAATACCGAATAAATTAATTTTGTTTAGAAAAATAGAGATACTTCGATGAAGAACACATTTTTGCTACGAGATTTGAAAAAATTTTAAATTATAGAAGAATTATGGTTTCAAAAAAACTAATTAGTCAGTTTGGTCATTTTAAATATAATTTAATTTTTTATAAAAATTCCAAAAATTTTCAGAGGTTGTGCGAACATTTGGCTTGCATATTAGCGCTGTTTTTTCATTTTTTAGAGCATTTTTAGCAAAATATTGTCTCCCTGCCGAATAACCTTTTTTTCTAAAATCCTGAATAAATTAATTTTGTCTAGAAAAATACTTTTTGATGTCGGAATTGGAGGAAACAGAAATTATTGGAAATGTGACGTTTATGAGATGTTTCGAGTGCAAAACGCTCTACAGGATACCAGACATTAATAATCACCTCTGGAATCACGCGAAAAAGAAATATGACGCGCTACCACCAGAAAAGAAAAAAGGAAGATTTAAATCACTAAGAAAATTATTATCAAAACAGTATCCTGTCGGGTTAGTTTTTAAACTTGGGCATTTATCAAAAAACGGCGAAAAAATCTAGGGAAAATGAAAAATATGGCAAAACTAAATTTTGTTTTGTTATTTTTATTGCTAAAATACCATTGTTTTAATCACGGGTTTCTTTTTTCCTCAACGCTGCTCAATTTTGAAATTGCGTTATGCATTATTCACCGTTTTCAACTTTAAATTGCGGGTTTCGAAGCCTATAATTTAGTATAATCTGCTCATTTTTTGATGAATTTGTATAATTTTCTTTCCAAATGACAAAGGTAACTTTTTTAAACAACGACAGATTTGACTGTGTCACATGGAGGAACCGTATGAGATATCCCAAAACGGTTTTCTGCATCTAATTCTTTATTTCGCTTAAATTGCTTGAAACGTCTGCAAAAATGCTTAGAATCAGTTTCCTTCATGTATTTTTAGTTTGTCAGCTCTAAAAAATTTGTCAACTGTTATACAGCAGGGTCCGCGGATAGGTGAAGTTTTGTTCGCTCGAAACCCTCACCTATTCTAGGAAGATACGCTCTGATAGTGATAAAAACAAGGTCTGGAATTTATTATTTAAATAAGGTAGTCAGAGTGAGAATTTAGGCTGATTTTTTGCTCATTTTTAATCACAAATGCAAAAGTACCGTTTTGAAAACCTCAGAACTACTTTTTCGGATTATTGACTCACGCAGTATTTTGAATTTAGGTCATCTAGAATGCATTTATTTGATTTTATTCGGCCAAATTATATAAATACGTTGGTCGTTTTTTTTAGTACACGAACGGAGTCTCTAGTCAAGCAAATAGGCACATTCGACTTTCTGAAATTTAAGGTCATAGAAATAACTTTTTATTTTGCGTGCGCTGCAGAGCCGGATTTTTCATTCCGTATTTTACCGGTTTTTCACCGGAAATTATCAGTTTCTCGAAAACCGCTCTAACGTTTTTCATGAAACTTGAAGGAAGGGTCCAAAAAATCAAGGATTTCGAAAAATGAAATCGACACCGTGATGGGTTGTCATATTACTATTTTGCTATCTTTAGATTAATTGAATAGTTTTTTCATTTATAAAAATCTCAAAATGCCTATATTTTGGCTTTTCGAAAACGCCTATATTTTTGCCTAGGAAGTTTTGAAAAAAACCCTGATCTTTTGCCTTTCACCTATCCGCCGGACCCTGTATATATTATACGTGGCCAATACAAAGTTCAATTATCAACTTGTTTATTATCGTTGAATCGACAAGGTACCAAATTTATTTTGTTGTTTCGAAAAATTTTCAAAATATTGGTTTATGATCATAAATTCTGGTAAATTGAATTATTTGAATGAGTTGTATTATAAATTAAGGGTATCCTGCTCCTAATTTGACATATTCTCGATAAAATATTAGCCAAACAGGGCTCGAGGGTATAATTCAGATGAGCCAGTTTGTAGAATAGTCTTCAGCTTGCGTCAGAATGTGTCAAAACTTTTGTGATGCTTACACTCCTTCACACATAGCGAAACAAAAGACATAACGCAAAACGGAAAATATATCTCCTCTCAGTTTTTTATCAAAAAAAACCATAAATTTTGATACAACGCTATAATTACTATTCAAAACTTACAGTGGCGTTTTTGTCGATAAGTGCTATGTTTTTTCTAGAACATGTAAAAACCACCGTTTTTGGACATTACGCCTCGAAAAATCTATCTCCTCCAAGGTTAAAATTTGCAAATTAGCTCAAAATTTTGCAAAAGCTAGTTTAAAACAAATAAACTTTACAGTGGCGTTTTTTTGCAATTTCGACCCAAACTCAAAATATGAATTTTCAAGGTCACGTGGAAAATTTCCGAAAAAATGTGCTTCGATTTTTTCGAAAATAGCTCAAAGAAAGCTGGGGGAAACTGAGAGAAAGTTGGCTTATGTTTTTGAAGTTTAAGTGGTCAAATGGACACAAACGTTATTTCTTTAACATAATTTTGAGAAAAATACTTAGAAAAAAATCGAAAAAACGAATATTATTTCGAAAAAAATTTATGTTGTCATTTCGGTGTTTTATGCGTTCAAAACATAAACAAGATTTGGGTGCGATTTTAGGACATAATAACTGCAGAAAATGTAGGAGCAGGGATACCCTTAATAAAAATATCAAAACAACTTTCTAAGTTTTATATGGATTCATATCCGTTTCCATAATAGGACAAAAAATATTAATTAAGTACGCCTCAATTATGCGGTATAATTTATACCGTATAAATTATACCCAATTCTTAAATTTTTGACGAATGGATATTTAAACTTTCTCCGTTTTAACGGGGGTGGTAAAACCTGATTGCTAAAATTTTGAAATGTAATTTATGAGAAAAATCGATGTTAAGTTCGTTTACGGACCACCTTTATCGATACCTTTATGCTTTAAAGCCCTTGTGAGATATTTTCAAGTCAAAATATCTTAACCTACGCATATTATGACAAATTTGAAAAGGGCCCTAAAAACGCTAAAAATCTACAGTTTTTTGGATTCTCTAAATGCCAGATTAAAATTCAAAAAAACAATTATCAACATAATGCCCAAAATCTTTGTCCGGCACTTCATACAAATTTTATATCCGATCGTAAATCGGGTAAAAAAGTAAATTCAAATTTCAAGAGTTTTTCAAGAACACTTGTTCTTGCTTCATACTGGCCGTCGAATAATTAATCAAAATATTTTCACTATACATAAAAGGACTTAATGACTCGATGTTTTTTCAATTAGATGAATGGCCCTACAGGAAAGGGAGAAGTTACTAGATTCCAACACACGACAACTCTTTGTTTGCTCACAAACAAGCTTATTAATAATAATTTATTATCATCAATTTAGGTTAATGCGATTGAAACTGTTCCTATATACCGTTCATATTTTTTAAATTAAAAAAAATGAGAAAAACAGTGAAAATTTGCTGATTTTTTTATACAGAGAAGAAAATAAATTAAAATATAATTTTTGAAAAAAGCAAAAATTTTAAAGGGGCCATATTACTGGACAAATTTGGTAATCTAAATTAATTTTTATTTTGTAACTCGACGCTTGTTAAGTTTTAAAAGATAACAAAAATCAATATTTGGGAAAAAAATGTTGAAAATATTAAAAATGGCTTGCTCTAGCGTTATGTCTGTAATTTGATCATAGTTTATAATACCATTTCAAGAAAAGTTAGAAATCGTTTGTTGGTACTGTCTTCTTTGTCTATAAGGACAAAACGGCTGAAATTTATCCAAAACCTACCTTATTTTGAAAATCATTTGAATTGCATTTTTAGCTCTCTAATGCTATTTTTTAGAGCAACATTCAAAACCAAACATGTCCTTATAGGCAAACACGACAGTATTTAAAATTGGACACGATGAAATCATTTCATTGAAATGTATCTCTTTTTAAGTATTATTTTTAAAGCTGTGCTGCTGCGAGTTAATAAATTAAATCTAGTGTATTCAACAAAACATTTTTCTTTCTTTATTGTCTAGAAAACTGTGGCAGACGTGAAAATAATATTTTTGGTAGCATGTAAAAAGAACAACTTTCCGTCGACAAAACTGCCTAAAACGATAGTTTTCTTCGTTTTTGGTGCTATTTCAGTGAAAAACTTTGTATAAGAAATAAACACTTAAAAGATTTTTTTGCTCGAGATTTCATTCGTTTTTTACATGTAGTCGTAAAATTAACACAAAATTCTTGGGATTCCGGATTAACATTTTGCATGTTTTGAGTTACTTCCTTTGTCTTTGGCGAGAGTTATTAGCTATTCAAAAAAATTTTGCATCCTATAGAACCCCCTTAAAAGTACAAAAACCTCATGAAAATTTACCACTTGTAAATTGGTAAACCAAGAACCATCAATCAAGAAAACCACTTGTATATTACCAACTTTATACCAGTATTTTTTCTATTATATTCTTCATTTCAATAATCAAAGATTTAATTTTTTCATATGTATGGAACAAAATTTTAAAGTCCGAAAATTTCAAAAGTTTATTAAATTTCTTAAAATATTTTCAGGGGTTCTGATACTGACAAAGAGCGTCATCGGCGTGAATTTTATGAATCTATTGGGAAGCCGATTTTAAAAAAAATTAAAGACGAACCAAGTTCAGAATCATTTGAATACGAATCCTCTTCAAGCAACGCTGCATCCTCTGGAAACGCAACGCCACAAAGGGTGGATAGAAAACCGGAACATAATTTTCGATGCAAAATGAACTAGAATTTTAAAAATATTTCGATAAAGTTTAATTTCATTTGTGGGTAGTGTCGTGTTTGTCTATGATGGCATCGTTTATATCGAAAAAGAGGCCGAAATTTGGTCGATATGAAAAATATGTTCGTTTTTGAGATCAAAAAAAACAATTTTTCAAGTATTATTTGCATCGCCAAATACCATAATAATGTACCGAGTATTTTTATTGTGAATTTTTAACTTCGTTTTCTGATCGATTTTAACAGGAACTTGACACAAGTTAGATAAAAAGCTCATGTTATGACTAACCTATATTCGGAGTAAAAACACCAAAGAACACTGTTTTTATATTCAAAGACAAAACGGTCAAAATGGACACAAATTTCAAAAAGATATATATTCTTCACGTTTTGCTCTCTCGCCCCATCTGTGACATTTGTTTTAATTTATATACTGTGGTTTTTGGCCAAGCGGACAAAACAGACAGGTTAAACCCCTTTTTTTGAAAATGCGAAAAACCTTTAATCTAAGCGGACAAAACGGGAATTTGACTATAATTTTAATGACCATAAAGATGTAGCGGAAAAAACGGGATTTTCAATTCTGTCCGCTTGACCAAAAATCTCAGTATTTTGAAAACATAATTTATACTAAGAAACGATTCAGTTTTATGATTGCTACAAAACTTCTTTATTGTAAAAAAAATTGCTTTTTTTCAACGTTTCGGTTTATTCCATTATCAAGAGTGAGAGAAAAAATTGAAATACAGATTCATCGAAAATATTTTGTTCCAAAAGCAATTTAGCGAATCGAGCCTATAGTTTCGCAATAGAGGTGTCAGAAAAATTTACTTGAATATTTAGCTTATGGATTAAAAAAATATTTTCAAGCGGAAAACAGACAGTCCGCACAGGGATCGGGTTAAAATGCATATAGGTTCTTGCTTCAACGCTGTGGCAAATACAGGCAAAAGTGTCAACCTAGTTGAATTTTCAGAAATTTCCGATCCCTTGATACGATACGATTCTATCCACCTCAATTAAAGCGCAACACCTCGGAGCAGAAAAAGTTCTACTACAAGTTCAAAATCAAATTCTAAAGAATCAAAAATGGACACCCCTGGTTCGCCACCGATTAATAGGAAAATAAGGTCAGTTCTGTCCCAGTTAAGGTAAGAAAATGCACCAGGGTAGCTGAAATTGGGTGATTTATTTAGAATCTTAGTTTTAAACTCAAAATATTTATTAGTTTAAGGGGGTTGTGGTATCAAATAGATTTTTTTTTCTAATTTTCAAATTGCATGAAAAACCTTATTTTTAAAATTGTATTAAAAATTCAGAAACAAAAAATTGAAATTTTGTTTTTTATGTGCCATTTATAAATAAATTTTTTCATGCTAAATGTTTAGACAAATTCGGTAGAAATTTTTTTGTGTGTTTTTTAAGAAAATTCAAAAACACATTTACTTTCGAAAAATTGTTTTTGGATTTTTTGTGTTCAAATGCAATTTAAAAAATCTAATTTTCAATCTGAAGATACTGCCGCGTTTTTCCCAATCCAATTTGTAGCAGAAAAATTTTAAAGATACATTGACCTAAAAAAGCTACCTTAGCGACGTTTTCGCCAAATATAGATTTTTCTTTTTATAAAGAGTATCTACTAAAAATCGACTAAAGTAGCCGTTTTTGGTCCTTACTAACATTCAACAAAGTTATTTTTCGATAATTTCGCAAGATAGAAAAGAACTGGTTGAATGTGGGGTGAAAATGTTTGGCCGATGAGGGCCAACGATCAAAGTATGGATTACGAGAATTTTTTCAAGATTATTTTTCGAAAAGTTGTCTATCGATATTAATGCCGAATCCATTTAAAATTTAGTATTGTACTGTCAAATTCGTCTAAGAGGACTCCTTCTAAGAAGACAAAATAACAAGAATTTGGCCATTTTCGAACTGTACGTTCGTCTAAGAGGAACAAAACGGCGTTAAAATTGTAGTGAAAGAAAATTTTTGACAAAACTACACTGTTTAAAAATGTATAAATTTTAATTTTTTTTGCAAATCTTTTTTTTGTTTAAAAGTAGATTAAAAAAAAATTGAAAAAAATTTTCAACTTTTTCTTGAAAAAAATTTAACCAGGTGACTAATTACTCCCAATTTTTTTTTAAAAGTTGGGCTTAAGGGGTATACGACTCTGATTTAATAAAGGCCTTAGAGGCATTAAAAATGCTTCCAAATTGATACGGGGTGATAATTAAGTTGTACTAAGAACCCAATCATCAAAAAAAAATTTTCGAATTTTCGCTTTCTTTTTCTAAGTATTTTTTAAAAGATGAAGTTAAATAAAAAACGTTTGCTCGAATTTGACCACTAACAAACTTCAAAATATCACCTTGACGTAAGCCAACTTTCTCATCAGTGTTTAACTGGCTTTTTTTTGAGCATACTTTCGAAAAATCGAAGCACTTTTTTTTTCGGAAAATGACCAAAAAAATCATATTTCGAGTTCTAGCTCGAAATTGCAAAAAAGCTCTCCTTGATCTCTTAAAATTTTCTGAGGAATACTTTATAAAAATTTGAGTATTTGCAAACATATCCTCGGAGGAGATAGATTTTGAAAGTTCTGCATTGTTTAAAATCGTCGGTTATTTGGCGTTCTAGAAATTGTTCAGTCGCCGGATCGAAAAAAGCTCTCATTGAAAAATTATATACTACCGTTACGTGATCTGTGAAAATTTGAGCTCAATTGGATATACCGTCTGGGAGGAGATTAGATTTTTGAAATTTTGAAAATGTCACCTTGTTACGATACTGTACTATTGGTTGTAATGGTCAAAAATAATTTGTGATGTATTTTTCGCAAGATCAAGGATAGATCTACAAATTAGCATTTTCGGTTTTCTCATGAACTGTTAGTTTTCAGTATATTCACCAAGAAAATGTCAAATCAGAGTCGTATACCCCTTAAGTATTGCGCACATTTGGCTTGTATTTTTATGGCTTCGATTTTTTGGAGCATTTTTAGTAAAAAAATTTTTAAATTGGACAAAACAACAAGTTTTCAGTGGAACAAAAAAACGACAAAAAAATTTCTGTCCAATTAGACAAATTTGACAGTATTAAAAAATATAATTTGGTTAGAATTAAATGTTGCTACGCTTCGTAAACAAACTTTTCATTCCCTAATTTTCAGTTGGCACTAGAAATTCATAAATATGACGTTTTATAACAAAATTCACATACCACATTATGGTGCTTGTTTGCTCAAAAACCCTCAAAGATATGTTTTTAGAAAAAAATCTTCGGAGAAAGAACTGCCAGAATTGCCGACTTTGGAAGTGATCCAAAACGACAACTTTTTCGAAGACGAAGACCTTGACGAGCCCTTAACCCCTCTAGCGCATATTGGTTCATTCAAACGCGGATTAACCCGCACAAACGATGAGACTGACTCTACAAAGCCAACAATTGCCCTAAGAGATAAAGCAAGAGCAAAACTTGACGAGTCAAAGAAATTTGAACCCCCAAAAAAGCGAAAATTATGTGAAGAAAAGGCTCCAGACTTAGAAAATCCCGCTCCAGAAAAATCCGATGAAATTTTTCAAGAAGTCGAAAAATCGCTGGGGGTCTCAGGGGTTAACAAAAAAGATTTGGTCAAAAACGAGCGAAAACCTTCTTATGAAATTCCAGTTATAATCCCGCAAATCACTCAAGTTACCTCCTTAAGTCCTCCAGAAATCCCGCAAGCCAAAAACCCCGAGACTGACCAAGAGCCAAATCAAACCGGAAGTGAACCAAATCAAACCGGAAGTGAACCAAAACAAAACGGAAGTGAGCCAAAAGAAACGCCGATAGATACAGTAAATTGGTCAATTTTAGACGAGTTAGATTCGGGAACGATGCTACAAAACGATTCTGACGAAGATCGCCTCATTATAGACACTGAAGCGATTTCAAGTGACCTAAAGACACCAAAAGTGACCTCAAATGAACCAGACTTGCCCATAGACCAACCGGTTAAACCAGATGAAAATTTGAAACCGGCTGTAACATTAGAAAAAATAGCAGAAACTGAACCTGTTGCGGTTGTGATCGAACCAGACCAGGAAACCAACCTCGAAAATACTGTCGAATTTGACAGTAGCTCTTTAGCGCAACCAAGTGATTTGGAGCGGAAATCATCGACAGACAGTATAAGGCGCGCTTTTTAACCAATTCAAATTTTGAAAACATTTTCCAATAAATTTTGCCGCGGTCGCTTTAAAACAATATTTCCAAAAATAATTTTAGTTGATTTAGTCGGACGCAAAAATTTTAGTTTGTTTTAGTATAAAAGTTTTAACTTAAGAATTTGAATTTTCGTGTCTGACTAAATGATCTAAGACTTAAGTAATTTAAAAATTTTGAGCATAATAAACTTGATTTTTAAAATATTTGCGTAGGCGGAACACTTTGTAAGCTGAATTTAATTTATTTTTCGAGCGAGAAAAACAATCATCGAGCTGCAGAATTTTATGATTTTTCTTCTGACATAAAAACTCGTTCGAAAGTGTTATCCGGCGAAAGTTTTCGAGTCTTTTACTTTAAAAATTGAATTTTCTTAAAAATTTTTTTTAAAATTATTTAAAGTTCTTAAATTTTGCTCAGTTTTTCTTTCCTAATTTGATAAACCTATGATTTTTCAAGTATTCGTTCGCTGCGCCATCTAAGATATATCAAATTTTGGCGTCCGGACGACAAAAAAAATTCCAAAATGCTACATCATTACAGTATGTACTTTTTTTACTTGCGAGTGAAATTGTTCCTAATAGCTAATTATGGCCAATTAAAAATGGCAACTAGGTGGATTTTATGTCGAACCGCCAAGCTATAGCTGATGTCAAGGGTTTGGAAATAAAATCCACCTAGTTTACTATTTTTTATTGGCCGTAATACCTAAAGGACAATTTCCAACTCGCAAGTAAAAAAAGTACATACTGTAGACATCTAAATTTTGGAATTTTTTTAGTAAAAGTTAAAAAGCTCTGATTAGTAATCCAATAATTTTGGCTTTTGAAACTGATATTGATGCTATGACCGCGACCAGCTCAGTGAGTGATACCGTTGCCAGCCCAGGATATTTACAAAATTTAAACACGCCAGAACCGGTGCTAATTTCCGTAGAAACTTGTGAAGATTCCGAAGTTAACGGGTTTCAAAATAATAAAATAAAGTTAATAATTTTTTAAACAAAAATCTTTATAAATTCGAGGAAAAATAAATTCGTCAAAAAGTTAAATTAATTTACAAAAAAAACTATTCATGTATTTTATCAAGAAATTGAACATCCTCGTTGTTAAACCCTTTCAGAAAGAGTTCTAATTGATATCAAAAAAACATTTATCTTATTTCAAATGTTTAATTATTTATAAAAATCTTGAAAAAGCGGGAAGTTTTTTATAAAAAATATACACTCCTGTTTGTACAAAAATTAAATTTTTTCGAATAAATTAAAAATATACAGGGGGGCCAATATCGCCGAATGTGCTGAAATCGCCGAATTTAACCTACGCAATATCTCGATTTTTAGCTAAAATAATTCCTGTTCCCATATCGCCGAAATCGCCGATTTTTTTTGAGATTTATATCTCAAATTACTTTGTGTGCGTCATGAATGACGTCACTACCAGGATTGAATATCTCAAATCTACTCTAATCAACTTTTATTTGATTGCGTTTGATGGAGTATTAAATTCTACGCATTTTGGTGATTCACGTCATTAAACCCTATCGTAAAACTCATCATAAAATTGAAAAATTATTTGACATATGACCTCATTTCCAACGCCTACGCGTTTTTTCATTTTTTGAACGTAAAAATTTATTTTTCCTCTCATATCGCCGAATGTGCCAATATCGCCGAATTTTTTTGCAAAAATACTTTCGGCGATATTGGGCCCCCCTGTATGTATTTTTTAATAATTATCATCATTATTTTATTTATTAATATCAGCAACGTTTCGATTTCTCATTATCAAGCTAAAAGTTTTTCACACTAACGTTTCGACTAACGTTTTCAAAAAAAAATTTTCTAATCTAAAAATATTTTTCAATATAATAATATTTCTAAATAAATTTTACAAAAATCTTAATTATTAGTTTTAACCCAAAATCAGTAAACCACGCGCCAAATATTGATGAAGGAGACGACAGAGATGACGATAAGCCAATTTCGGTAATTGTTGGACTTCAAGAATTTCAAAAGTCACCTCACATTCAACATGTTAATAATACACAACAGGAAAAAAGTTAAAAATATGATTGTTGGTTTATTAATAGAAAAAAATGATTAATTATAAAGATCATAAAAATTAACTAGATTTTTTTTATAAATCGTCGGTCGTCCTAATAAAAATGACAAAAGGGTTTTTGAAGTTTAATAATATTTTGGAGTTGAATAGGCCTCCTGAACAAGAATAATTCTATCAGAGTAAATATTCTCACCACATTTTGAGATATTTCATTTTTTTTGATTGGGTATGAAAATCAACCTTTTTTTGGCATACAGTATGTATTTTTTTTACTTGAGGAGTGAAAATTGTCCTTTAGATAATTACGGCCAATAAAAAATAGTAACTAGGTGGATTTTATTTTCAAACCCTTGACATCGGCTATAGCTTGGCTTTTAAAATAAAATCCACTTAGTTACCATTTTTAATTGGCCGTAATTAGCTAAAGGACAATTTACACTTCGCAAGTAAAAAAAATACATACTGTACATCGAACTTTTTGTGAGTCGGTCATCGACGATGAACACATGACTCATCGTGGTCATTATAATTTTTGTCTGGCTTATTCGATTATGTACAGATTCGTGGAGATTTGGGATTACATCAGTTTTAAAAATCATCAAATCAAGTAAAAATTCGAGTTCAAGGTCAATTTATCATAACCAATCAAAATTAAAAATATTTTATAAATGTCGAACAAACATTTTTTTTCTCAATTATCGTCTATAATGAAAAAATGATCAATTGTCAAACATTATTTTTATTTTTAAAATACCATAAAAATATAGCGTGTGTCACAGTAGTAGGTTTAATTTCTCCAAAGACTTTAACGGACAGCCCAGAAACAGAAAATTTTCCCAAGACTTTAAACCGACCATGGTACAGGCATAGGTTTAAACGGACAAGGTCAGAGCAAAAATTCCTGCCAGCGAGCGTTTAAGAGGACAACATCGAAAGGGAAATTCCCACCAAAGCGGTTAAACGGACAACTTGACAAAATTCCGCAGGATTTTTTTGGAAGCGAATATATTATAATTAGTAATGCCGACAAAATTAACTCCAAACAAGTGACTTAAGCAGCGTTTTCCTTATTAAAAATTTAAATTATGTCGTTACTGGTGGATTGCTCGGAACGGCATTTTTGCAGTTTCTGCATGTCCGTTTAAAGTCATACCACTGTAATAAATTGAATCAAATTTATTAGTTGATGTTTTTTAACTCCTCCAGCCAAATAATAATTCCTATCGTGCTCCTCGAATGCATCAACCTCAAATTCCCAAAATTAATTTCGACCAGGTTCTTCACGCTTCCGGTTCTACCGGTCCAGTAGATCTCGAGCCCGAAATTCGCCGCCAATTCGACATAATCAACAATTCCCAGCGATATCAAAATGGGGGATGTTCCCCGAACGCAGTTTCCCGGATTCCAAACGGGAACTTGTCGGGATTTGACATCGAAAAAAGCAAGGCGATTACGATTGGCTCAGAGAATTTTCTGGGGCCTGTGCCGCATGAGATAGTCGTGCGCACCGGGGCTAACGGCGTTAAGAAGCGTTTTGTTCTACAGCCTGAGTTGAGCAAATTTCATACTAAAAAGACGCGGCGGGTTCAGAGAGTTGTCCCATCCGGCCCGGTTTATGGTGGAGTTATTGACTCGGATTCGGACGAAAATTCCCCAAAAATTTCAGCCAATCCCATTATTGATGTCGGAAATTTTATAATGTCTCGTAGCCATGCTGCCCCAATACGGAGAGAGCCGGTTGTCGTGATGCAAAATGCAACCGAATCGGACTCGATTATCGACATTGTGTCCGAACCGCATCGGCTACATCGAAATAAGTCACTTTATCAGTATGATGATCAACCACAGTATAACAGGCTCAGCGTCGTTAGGGGAAAACATGCTTCAAGTTCAAGCCAGGGATCGTGAATTGTTATTTGGGAGGTGGTGCTGGTAAACGCGAACCGTTTGCGAACCAATAAAAAATATACCTACACCATAGAAATGTTTGATACTTAACTTGTTTAATCGGTATTTTCCGGCATATTTCAATGTTATAAAATTGCGGAGGTGTTACAATATGGCGATTATTTTCTCTCACCAAATATCAGTTTTGAAATTCTTAGGCCTTCAAGTTATAAAAAAAGTATGTCTGTTCTCAGATGTAGCGTTTTTATTTCCAACCAAGTAAAAAACAGCGTTAGCGTTTTTTATACGTAGATATGTTTGATACATAATTATTTTTAAGGTTTTCCTGGCATATTTCAATGTAGAACATTTTCGCAGGCGTTAAAACATTGCGAGAGTATTTTCGGTGACCAAATAAAAAATTTGCGTTTTTAAGTAAATCTAAAAAAAAATGAGACTACTACCCTCTTCAATAAAAACCCGATCCCTGCCTCAGTCAACGTAATGCCCCTAATATGACCCAAAGCCGACCGATAAAAGCGCCTGGTATCGATTCCCCTGACCGGTCATTAACTACCACGCCGCGGTTATCCCCACGGTTGTCACCAGTTCAAGATGGAGTCAGTGGCTCATCGGTTGAATTCGCGGCGCGAAAACGACCGGCACCTAACCATAATGAACCACATCGTCGTGGGAATCAACCGGTTAGAATCCGGCAGGTATCAGAGGGGAATAATAATAGGGAGGGTCCAACTTTTAAAATAGGTATTTCTAATGATTTGTTTCGAAAAAAATTTCTGAACATAAAAGAACATTTTTAACTCCATGTACCATACTGTATGGTCCATACATGATAGACGGAACAAAATTTTAATCGATTCCCGGAAATTTTTGCATATACATATTATATAAACATTATGAGGGGACATGTCCGAATCGACATTACGTGAATAAATTTGACATTGTGTGTATAATTTCATAATATTTTACGAAAGATCGGGCGCCAATGTCAAAATTTACATTTATTTGCAATGTCGATTTGGGCATTAGCACGTAATTTCTAGTTTATTTTAGGACACAATTTTAATAATGAATTAATCACTTAAAAATTCTGAAATTAAAAATTTATGACACCGGTTCAATCACCTATAAAGTACATAAAACCGCAACATTGTCAAATTAATTGAAATCGTGTAACAAAAATCAAGTTAAAATTATGTATGTTAATTTGAAAACATTTGTTAAAGAATTCAAAATTAACTATTTTTTTATATTTTTGTAATATTTAAAAAAAAATTTTTCTAAAATTACACAAAAAACTTTTTTAAGCCATGAAATCTATCATTTTGTTAAATTCCGGTACATTTAAAAAACCCGTTTTTTCATTTTTAGATTTATACTTAAGGGGGTTGTATAGGCTGGAAAGGCTTTTTCGAAGGCTCATAACTTTTTATTCCTTCATAACAATCTTATAAAATCTTAGGAATAGTAGTTCGTAATCTCTGGAAGACATTTCTTCTGACTTTTTTCATAGCATGTTCGACCAACCGGTAATTGAGTTAACCGCGAGCAAATTTTTTTTTGAAAGTCCTATTTCTTTTTCGCCTTATTTCAAAACAATGTCATTTTCGGAATGTAACAAGGGGTAGTGAAAAAGTGTTGTAAGGAATTTCCGAATGTTGCTGTAAATCGACAAAAAAGTGCGCGAAATCGTAAATTTGAATATGAAACGATATTAGCAACTATGGTATGATTATGATCACAGCGGATTCTAGAAAAAAATTAAACTTTTTCATCAAAATTATTTTTTGATCTCTAGCACCGTTTCTGTTCAAAATCATACCATAGTTGCTAATATCGTTTCCAGCAAATCGTACCCAAGGAATCTTTTGGTGGCATTTAAATTGTCTAATTCTCACTTTCAAATTTTCGATTTCCCGCACTTTTTTGTCGATTTACAGCCACATTCGGAAATCCTTACAACATCTTTGCTCACTACCCTGGCTTGTTACATTCCGAAAATGACCGTTGTTTTGAAATAAGGCGAAAAGAAAAAGGACTTTCAAAAAAAAATTGCCGCGGTTAACTCAATTTACCGGTGGTCGAACATGCTATGAAAAAAGTCAGAAGTGAAATGTCTTGCAGAGATTACAAACTACTTTTCCTGAGATTTTTATAAGATTGTCAGAAGAATAAAAAGTTATGAGCCTTCGAAAAAGCCTTTCCAGCCTATACAACCCCCTTAAAAATTTAAAACACGTTTTTTGACTTCTTTTCAAAAATTGTGTTTGCTCAAGTGAAGTTTCAATAAATATGATTAGAAATAAGCTTTTAAAAATTAAAAAAAAATATTACACAAAATCAGTTGATTAGTAAATTTCGATCGTCAGGATTTTATTTTGAAGAAATGAAATTTAAAAAATAATTAAATTTTTCAAAAAAAAATTCTCGGTTGAAAATTTTAACTTAAAATAATTAAATTTAAGGAAATAAATTCTTTAGAGAACGTTTTTGAATTTAGTCTGAAATTTTCGAAATATAGTACAGCAAAAAGGACGGCCTATGAGGCCAAAATGTTTGCCATTGCCTTTAAAAGGACGGCCTATGAGGCGACATGTTTCGCCAATGACTTTAATAGGACGGCCTTTGAGGCTCGGGCCGTCCGTTTAAAGTCTTTTGACTGTAATTTTATTGCGGTTTTCTACAGATTTATTTTTTTCAAAATAAATAAATACTTAACCAAGTGTGGACCCTTGAAACAGAGGTATTATTGTTATAGATTCAGACGAAGACGGCGGTCATGGACGTGCTCATTCGAATAACGCTAACCAACAAAATGGAAATTTCCACGATGAATATCTCAGAAGGATTCATATCCCATCGTCTGTTAATACTGTAGAACATTTGAGCGCGATGGGGTTAAATATGGGAATTAATAGGAAAAGGTTATTTCTTTCTTTTTTTTAATAAAAGTACTTTGTCGAAAAATTAACTATTAAATTTATTCAGAAAAATGGAAGATATCTAAGGGGGTACTTTTTACTTTGAAAGATTTAAAAAAAATATATCGGACTAATTCGGGCAAAAAACAGAATGGTATCAGTCTCGGGACTTATAGGGTCAATTTTGGCGACTAGACGACTTCCAAGATGGAAAATGAAAAGTTATTTTTCTCACTACACATTAGATCACTGAAATTATAATCTCAAAAAAATAAGCTTGCACAGGGCATTCATCTAACCGAGCGAATTTTCCAACTGATCTTGTTTTAAAATTTATCTCCTAAACAAAAGTCAATCAGAAAAATTGACTCGGTCAAAATAAAAGCTCTGTAAAAATTACATTTTTGCAAAAACAAATTAAGTAATCGAATATATAGTTAGTGTGAAAAATTACTTTCAATTTTCGGTCGTAGAAGTCTTCTAATCGCCGAACGTGATGTCAGACTACCACCATTGTTATTTTTTTATTATATTTTCAAAAAATGTGTTTATTTGACGTTTCGGTTATTCCATAATCATACAGTGAATTGTTATTTTAGACCGAATTCCACAATTTAAGGATAATTTTTCAAAGTACACAGTTATCATAATTTTTTTATGAACACTTCAATTTTTTTGATAAAACTCATATTTATAATAATTTATGAATTATTTTCAATTCAAATTTTTTTCAAAGTGAGAATTTGTTTCGCAGATTTGAGTGTGTTTAGACCGATTTTTTTACCATTTTGTCCGCATGAAAACCTTTAAAAAGACAGTCTGGTGGAAGTCAATTTGCTAGGTCCCAAGTGCCCCCTGATCATAATTCGTCTTCAGATTATTCAAGTTCAGTAAAAGGAATGTACAATGTGTTACAGCGCAATCAACCCTTCCCGCAGCAACCTCCCTCAAACCGCAAACAAAAACATAACCAGCCGGTTAACCATCACCCCTTCAATCACCAGGTTACTTGAAAACTAGACCTTCGACGATTGGGTCATATCACATTTCGTTTTGGAGTCAAATTACAAAACTCAAATATATCCGTATCAGGTCCAGGGGTCTTGAGTTCGAATCTCGGTGGCACATACGTAATTGAGCATGATTAAATTACGATGGTCATAGTTGTGTATTAAATTGCATATCATTTTTTGTATCCAGAAAATTTTCAAATGTTTTTTTGTGTGAATGTTTAAATTGCCGGAAACGCCTGCACAAATTTATTTTATCTGAGACTCGTCTTAGAACCGACTAATTTGGACGTCAGGACTATAGATATTGGCCCATCTTTGATAAATTTTTTCGAAAAAAACATTATTAAGCCCCCTCATTGTTCTCCACTCAAAAAAGGTATTATAACACTTTTGAATCCGCGCCTGTTATTGGTTGCTCTTAAATAAAAAAATATGGTGCGTAGGTTCGTGAACCTTAAACCGCGAGTGTTTTCTATTTAGGTGGCGTTATTTGGAAAAATTTTATTACTATTTTGTCAATTCATAATCATGTAAGAATTTGAAAATAATAATATGCCATTTTCACCGGTACATTATGTCTATTTCGGTAAACCATTGCTCTCGAACGCCCCCAAAACTTCTTTCAGCTTAAAAGATGCGTAGTAAAATGGTTTTTAATAAATAATTGTCAAAAATCATGAAAAATTTACCGGGAATTTTGCAAAAAAATATTTTCGAAGTTTGAAATGAAAATAAAATAAAAAATTCGAAAAAATTGCGGAATTATCATTGTTATCTGTTCTTCGTATATTCACAGCTCTCTAGCTCCATTATTCGATATTTAGACCAAAATTTGACTTCGTGCGTCTAAACGGACGTTTTGAAAATTTGTAAAAATGTCCTCTTAGACAAATACGACAATATTTATAAAAAAAGTTACTTTGTCCGTACATGTATTATTTCATATCACTCACACAATATAAATTAGTTCGTAATTTGACCTCACTCGTGTCGTCACGGAATATGACTCCCTGAAACTTAAAAAAAAATTTCCCAACTATAATTTTTAATCAGCAGGTGATGGATCGCCAAAAAATCCAAAAAGAGTGGAATGACCGCCAGGAGTTAAAACAAAGAGAACTTTACGACAAAAACTGGCTCTTGCAGAAACAGCGAAAAGACAGACAAAGATATAATACGGAAATAATGCGGAATCAACCCTTTTCCAATTTTCAAAATCCAGCAGAAATGTTATCAGACCCAAATTTATATTCTCGACATATTCTTCACCAAAATCTGCCAGAAAATTCTAGGTACTAAATTTATTGTGACCTAATTGGGAAATAAACTATGGTCGTTTTTGTCTATAAGAACAAAATGGCATAAATTTAGCCAAAACCCACGTGTATTTTCAAATTTTGGTAATAATTTCTTCTATAAGGGCAAAACGGCCATTTCAAAGGCCATAAAAATTTAGGGAATATAATGTTTTTTTAAAAATCAGATACTTTAGGCTATTTTTGCCTCTAAAAATTTGTAAAATTTTTACAAAATTGACTTGAAATATAAAAAAACAGATATGCTTTTAAATAAAGATTGTGTGCTAATTTCAAAAACTAAAATTTTAAACTTTATGCTCGGCAGTTGTTTTTTGAAAACCATAGAACAAAATATTGTTAAAATTGGGAAACTTTCACGAGTCCTCAGCTGACGATAATTAAATATATACATATAAATTGTTGTTGAAATTTTTACATAATTTAACATTTGTTTACAATTATTTGAAAAAAATCAAATGTGTAAAAAATGGCACACTTCAGGCTTATTTTGTCCAGTAAAAACATATACTGTTATATTAATTTAATATTTGCAGCTATTAGTTTTGAAAATAATATTGTCGTTCACGTTGACTTTTGCAGTTTTTATATTTATGATTTTAGGGAAAGATTATCGAGAAATCCTCAGAATAATATGGTGCCTGATTTCAATAAAATTTTTAGATGGGATGAGACAAAAAAGTAGAAGAAAAAACATTCTTGTTCCTAGTGCAGTATCTGTTTATATAAGTTTTGCCGAAAAAACAAACAAAAAAATTCTGTTCAAAAAGTGATTTAGATTAAACACCGGTTGATCACTATATGAGAGTCAAAATGGCTCAAAATGATGATGACGCTACACAACGAGTACACCCTTAATAACGTATACCCTTATACTTCCCGTGGCGTTGCGCAACATTTACTAATTTTGATTTGTTCAATTGAAAATTTTAATTTAAAAAATATTTTTTTAAGTTTCTTGTTAACCCCGAGGCATAGAAAAAATAGTTCCCCGAGGCATAATACCCTTTCAGAAGGGTAAAATTTGCACACTCACAGCACCAAAATGGTTTATCCGATTTATATAAATTCTAATTGAACTATATATTTGGAACTTAATTTCATAACATTTCGCAAGTTAAAAAAAACACATACTGTATATAATTTCAATAAATTGAAAAAAAAAGTATTTAACTTTCAAAATTTGAGTTGAAAAAAGTCGGTAAGTTGGTCATTCAATTTTCAAAAGTCACTCCCAAAAAAAAATTCTGCTCCAGATATGTATAGGATGCTAATTTTTTTCGCAATCGTATTCAAAACACTTTTTTAAATCCTGGTAATTTTAAATTCAACTCAGATTGGAGTCAAAAGTTATTTTTCGGAAGTAAGACTTTAGCGAAAATAGCCTTCCAATCAACTCGTCATAAACTTTGAACCTTTTTTTCCGAAAAATTTTGGGCAATATTTTCAGATTCATATTGTTGAGTTTTAAAATGTATTCGAAAGAGAGTTTTTTTTAATCATTTTTTCCATCATTTTTGGCTGATTTAAAGTGACTTTACCCTTTCAAAAGGGTATATGCCTCGGAGGGTTAAGTCGACATCAAACAATGATTACGGTAGAGTGACTTTAAAAGAACCGGTAGAAAATCAAAATTTGAAAAAAATGGTTTTTCCTGGTTAAGGTTTAGGTATCCTTTAAAATTGACACTGATTTCTTGACACCAATTTGAGTTTTACGGACAGGGAAGTTTTTCTTGTCCGTTAAAAACCATTTTACTTTAGAATCGTCTCCATAAATTAAAATATATCGAAAAAAACATATATTTGAATAATGTCATGAAACTAAGCATATCTTCAATATACGGTAATCAGTGAAGTATTTTGATCAGGGCGGCGTTGCCGAAAAAAGTTGGCTAGAAAGCGTTCATCAATTACTCATGGACACGAAAATTCCAAATAGTTCAAAAATTTTAATACATATGGTAGAATTTTTAACAATTTAAACCTACTATTTTGAGCTTTTGAAAATTTTCGTGTCCATAAAAATTTTCGAATTACAATTGCGTATTACAAATCGCCCCACAAAAACTTTCCAGAAAACTGGGCCCATTTAATTTTTTAAACGCCAAATATTGTTCTGTAATTATTTTTTATGGACACGACCAATTTTAAGTTCAATTTAATTTTTTGTAGTTTGCTGCGTGTCTATAAAAAGTAGATGATGTACCTTTATTTTTATTTAAGTATGCGGCGAAATCAACCGATTTCAACTTGGAAATTTTCAAGTCATGAAATCAAAATTATTTTCGTGGAAACCTCTTTTGAGTTAGAGTGAAAACCACTCTAACATCAGCTAGATTAACTGAGCAAATATTCGTTCATATATTTTTTAAAGTGCTATATTTCAGAAGCTGCCATTTTTTTTTCGAGAATCGGTATTTTACAATTTTCTTCTTGAAAAACCTTGCAGTCCTTAACTCCCTTAAAATTTATCGTATCTCATTTTGAAAACTCCTGACAGCAGTCAGTTTTTTTTGCAGTAATTTCCGGCATTCAAAATTCGCCAAGAATAAAATTTAATTAATTTTTTCAGAATCAATCGTAAGTGAGTGAGTTTGAGCAGATTCTTTTTTTGCCAATTTAAGATTACACTTAAAAGTGACTCAAATCACTGACCATTACGCGAATTTGAATCATTTGAACTAGACTCTTCTGTATATTTGCATAATTTCAGTTTTACAATAAAGTAGAGTTCAAAAGCTTTTTTAAAACAAATTTGGCAAATAATTTGACTTTCAAAAGGCTCGAAACGCCATTTCAACTCTACTTTACTGTCGTTAATTTTGTTCTTTATTCATTGTAAGATATTCTCCCAGTGATTAAAAGTGCTAGAACTATAAACTTTTTATTATTTGTTGAAAGTTGGTCACAAAAATTTGGCTAGCACCTAAGTCAAGAAATGATCGTTCCACATTTTGAAATTTTTGCGTATTTGAGGTTATCACAGAAAAATTGATTTTTATTATGTAGAAAATCGACCTTTATGTGGGTCTGACATTTTTTTTTCGATTATCTAGAAGTGCGTAATTTTTTAAGGATGTCAAATCCTGAAAAAACGGACTCATGGATAATCAAATTAAAAACAAAACATCTAATAAGGTCAGACCACGTGAAAGGTCAATTGGGCCCATAACAAAAGTAAATTTATTTTAACCAATCAAAAATAAGGAAAATTTTTAAATGTGAACCAAACATTATTTGTTTAATTGTTTACTTATTTTTTTTGGCCAACTTTTATCAAAAAATGCAAGTTTATAGGTCCTGCAATTTTGAAGTACCGTAAAGTGTGGGTTCTCTGTACAAAAGTATTTATTATAGGAAACATTTTCAACCCGAATTCATTTCAATTGCCTTCCATTTTATCGCTTGACTTTCATGCTGACGTTAATTTAAGATTTTAATTTTTAAAATGTCAAACTTTTGAAAAACTGATTATTCAAATGTTGCTAAATGGGCTGGGGTTGGCTTATATCGATCATGATGCCCGAGGAACACTAAAATTTATTTATTTATCTTCCTTAATGTTTTTTAAGCAACAAATTTTGTGTTTTCATAATGGATATAATGCAGGCAATCAAAAAGCTGAAATCAGAATTATGGCATTTGATTGGTCGAAATATTTGATTAAAACAAATACAGCCATACATACTGAGCATTGAGCAGCATTTGCATATTGATCCTCGTATGGGGCTTAAATAAGCTGCATCGACTTTATTTATGAAAGTTCGCCGGAAAATTGTGGATTACTAACTATGTATTCGAAGTATAGTATGTTTTCAAAGACCATAATAGTATCTTGGAAAACCTAGAAATTTTTAGACTAAACAGTAGCCAAAAAATAGAAAGTTTAACCTTATTAACTTTTAATCAATTTTCAACGATTTTGAAAGTTTGATTTTTTTAAAAGTTTAGATCCCAACCGTGTGCCCTAATTTCTCAAATGAAACATTTGAACGCTATTTAATATTATTTTTTTTTCGTTGAGTTTCATTATTTCCCGCCTATGCTAATTTCTCCATTTTCTTACAGACGGAAACGGTGAAAGTTCAAAATGGCCTTTCACAAACCCACTCGTCAGCCAAGGAGTTAACTTCATCTTTTTATTATAAAAAGACTCTCTTCAATGATATTTATTTACTATTTAAAAATGCACTAAAAAGACTACTTTTTTTATTTTTTTCAAATTTAAGAAAAAAATGTCCAATGGAAAATCATTGCTAGAAAACATAGACGATTTGGTTATAGGCAATGAGATGCCACCGCCAAAAAAACTAGCGCCGATTGAACCTACGCAAAATGCAAGAAAACGAAGAAAAAAGAAACGAACAGAATCGAAGGGAACTTTGCAATCTACTGGAAATGGTCTTAATAATAATAATTCTAATTTAACACTTGAAAGTAATATTTCAGTTCTCACTACTGATGAAACATTCAAGGTCGATGAAAAATTGAAAAAAACATTTTTATTGCTAGAATCTCAAGTTAATTGAAAGGAGGTAGTTTCGCCAAAAAAATATAGCTGAAAATTGCATTCGCCAAAAATGCTCTTAAAACATACCTTTCAAAAAGGAATAAGTGAACCTAATTTTCAATAAATAATTTCCAACTTTTTCTGGAAAATCTAAGTTTATTTTAAGTTTTTTTACCCAGTTGACTAATTACTACCAGAACCCTTGTCAAGACAATTACTCGAAGGCCATAAGGTAATTTTTTTTAGATTAGCTGACCAGTGTTTCCACTGCCATTTGAGAATGGAACGAGATATTCACAAACGAATTTTTGCATCCAACAGCCAAGGAATAAATAAATGACCAAAACCGGTAAAAATTTAAAGCGTCGGTTATGAGAAAACCGCACATTCTTCGAAGCCAATTTTTCGGCACTTAGTAGAACTTTTCGTCAGATATTTTTGGCAGTTTTTTTTTTGTAATTAAACAACCCTAAAAATTGTTTTTGAAAAACAAAAAATTGTAATTTGACCCCTTTATAGGTGAAATATGTCAAAATTTTTATTTTCAAGCATTTTCTTTCGAAAACCAGGTAAGAATATATCCAGGTCTTCTGACTAAAAAGATGGCCAAACTGTTATTTGACTTCTTGAGAGGTGTCACATTACAAAAAAATTCGGCCAAAAGTTTTGGCACACAAAGTTGTACAATATACCAAAAAATGGCTTCGAAGCATGTGCAGTGTCCTCAGTACCGACTTTTTAAAAGTTCACCGGTCAATTTCCGGTATCACCGGACATCCGTCGGAAAATCAAAAAGTTTTGGTCATTTATTTATCTCTTGGCTGTTGGATGCAAAAATCCGTTTGTGAATATCTCGTTCTGTTTTCAAATGGCCGTAGAAAAATGGCTAACCTAAAAAAAGTTACATAAGAGTTTCTGTCAACTCTCGTGTTTTGCCTAAGAAAAACCGGTAATTTCAAACTTCGATTACCGGTCGACTTGGACAAAAGCAAAAAAAATTCCATGTCACAAATTTACTTGGGTACATGATAAAAAAACGTTTTTCGATATCTCTTACGGCCAGCCATGGCCTTTGAGTACTTATGCTGATATAAATTAGCTTGTTCTTATAGACTCACACGTCAGTTATACTTAACTGGCTCCAATAACGAATGGGGATGATCTCGCGGTGATCCGACGAAAGGTTCTCCCGCTCGAGGTCGTCAAAGTGGTAAATTTGAGTGATTTTCGTTCATATAAAGATCTTACAGTTTATGCAGATTTAATTTACTTCACCTAGAAACGATTCGTTTAAATTTGAACGGGTATAAACTACCTAGGGACCGAACCGGGCCAAAATCTAACTTTTGAAATAAGGACTTTAGAAAAAACGGGAGAAAAAAATTAAGGTGTATGATACGGTAGACTGTAAAATCGTTATTATAGAATAATTATATTATAAAATAACCAAAATTTATCACTTTGAAGAGCTCAAGTGGGAGAACTTATTGTCGGAGGACCGCAACACCATCATTCGTTTTTTCGGGCCAGTTTAGTATCATATCAAATTCTCAGCCAATTTTTTCAGCGAAAGCCACCAAAAATAATTCCAAAATATGGAACGAATTTTTTTTTCAATTGTCGACGATAAATTTTTGATCCGATTTTTAGACTCAGAATGTTAACTCTAACAATCCTCAAAATCTGACTCTCCAACCGTCTCTGTCCCAATCCCTCCTATCTGACCCTTCTTCAGAAATCATTAAAGAAGTGGAGCCAATCAAAATTGTGAATATTGAACAAAGATTACTTCAAATTGAAATGAGAGAAGAAGAATTACGAAAAAGAGAAAATCTAATTTTAGTCGAAAATAATGAAAATCTAAGGAGACCAGAAAGTATTCAAAATTCTAATATTACTCATAAAATGATTCAACCTACGCATGACGGAAAATTGTATGTACAAGTAAGTCGTATTTTCAGGTTTTAACTTATGTGGCATATAAAAAGTTGAAAATTTCAAATTATGTTACTATAAAGCTCTCTATCGACACTTATAGCCATTTTTGAAAATTTTTATCGAAATTTTAGTTTTCATTGGGGTTGGTTCACTTGAGTGAAATTGAAATTTCATAAATTTGGTAGCAGTTGTTTCACTATCTAAAAATAACAAAATGTTGAGCTCTCTACCGACACTTGTGGCCATTTTAAAAAATTTAACTGTTATTTTTATTTTCACTGAGGTCGGTAAACTATCATAAATTTGATAGCAATTGTAAAACATGTACTACTTCAACATATCAAAATATTAGATCTTCATCGACACTTGTTGCCATTTTTGAATATATTGATTGTCTATTTCGTTTTTACTAGTCAGTTTATTTTTTTATTAATTTTGGAGAAATTCTATATTTTTCTAAATACATATTTATTTATTTGCTAAGTATCGCTTTCGCATCTTTAAGCAGTTTATTGTTGACCATTGGAAACGACTTCTCTCTGTCGCCATTTTGTTAAAGAGAGAAATAGTTTCCAGTAGCCAAAATATAAGCATTTATCATATCTTTAGATTTCCAAACCAGGGGATTTTGATCCTGTCCGCTTCTAAAGACAGATACTACAGTAGTGAAAATTTCTCAAATAATATTTGTGATTCAGACAAAAAATGGTTTCCAACAGCGAAAATCTACAGATGACTTGAAACCAATAAAAACTCAGTCAACTATAGTACGTATCCTACAAACATTTATCACAAAAAACAAACACTACGCAGTATTCACAACCTACGCATAACGAAATTTTTGGCAGATGCTTATTTTTATTTTTAGCCTTTTTATGGAAAATCGGAGGTTGACATTTTAACTCAAGGGGAAGGTTTCTTAGCTGGTGTCCGAAGTTTATCAAGATTTTGTTTAGGAATAGCAAGTGGTGTAGCTTTAGTCATGTCACTTGGACTTCAAATGCGAGTTATATTTCCAACCAATGTTGAAGAGGCATTACGTGAGTTTTATATTAAGGCGACGTACATCGGTATCATATCGATTACGATCCCCAAGGCCAAACAATTATTTAAAAAAAAATGGGACAGAGATTTTTTTGGTGTCGAGAATCGTCTCCGATACGGATTATGATCCCCGTCAATAGAAAAATACTCATTTTTCTGACGAACGTTATTTAATAAATCAACTCAGCTTGTCTCTCATAAATGATTTCTGGGACTCTTTAACTATGTTTTATAAAATTTCGGATTTCACACATAAATATCCTGTTTCACAAGAATGAGTCATTCCTGTTTTGAATATTTTTTTATTATTTCAGAGAATTACTCGATTTTCAAATTCGTTTTTCGAATATATTTTTTAAATAGTATCCAGTAGACTAGTTCACATATTGGGAGTATTTTTCTTTTGAAGTATTTTTGTCTGTGGACAGTCTGAAATTCAAATTTGTCGTCTTTTCGCCGAGTAAATCCACAACGGACATTTTGAAATGGCATTTGAAATTTATTGTTCTTACGATACCAACCTTAATCAAAATCCCTAAAAATGCTTCAAAATACCCTTTTTTTCAGAAAAACAAACTAAATCTCGTTTTTTCAGAGGTGACTGTTAGTTCTCTTATAATTGTTTCGTGTTTTGGAACTTTATGTAATGTTGATCCAGCAGGACATGGTGGTTTGTCAAGAATGTTCAGAATGGATCCAGCCGGATTATCAAATATTTGTGTTCTTATCGCATTGTTACTATCAGCAGTAGGTACGTATACCAAGTTTTTATATCTCATTTTAACATAAAACATTTATCAGCAAAATTAAAAAATATTCATGTTTATATGTAAGCTACGGGAGAAAATGAATGCATAATTACACAATTTCATTCAAATTTGCTCAAAAAAATAGCGCTGAAATTATCATAAATATTAAGAAATAGGGCAAATTAGTTGAAACATGAAAAAATTGCATGGGTTGATAAGTTCTCATTTAACGTTGGCTTTTGGAACTCTGGAACCGTTGGTCTGGGTTCGATCCCCATTTTTTGCATACGTTTTTTTCTATGATTTTTCAGTTTTTTGAAGCACCGTCGGACCGGATCAAGAATCGTGTTTTACTTTCCCTAATGCCAAAAATAGTCCTAAGGGTACACTTCCCGAATATTTTTGAAAATAAATTGTGCCACCTAGTGGTGGCTTGAGAAATTTGTTTCAAAAAAATCATATCAATTATTAATCATTATTATGATATCAATAATATCATAATGTGCCCAAAAAGATTTTGCCTCAAATTTTCCCCATGACTTAATCAGCTAAAAAATTAATCTACATTTTCAGAGGATTGTATGTTCGGAAATCAGCTGTATATCGATCAAAATGATTCTGCGGTTTCTGACCCTTCTACAGTATATTTGGTGGTAAGCTGGATTCGTGCATCATTATTAATAATCGCCTGGGGCGCTCTCTCCTTTTCTGATCCACCTGGTGGCGCACTTTATCATCGAATCAAAACTCAGAACACTCTTTCCCAATAATTTAATGTACATGACCTGCTTATTTTTCTATTTTATTTTCTAACTTAAAGTTCCTATTTTTTATAAATAAAATTTGACATTGTTTACGAGCTCGCAGTTTATTTTGTTTCATTTATTTTTTTAATCAGCAAAAGATTGTCCGTAAGTTTTGTAGAGAATTCGGACCATCGTGCACTTTCGCATCCAGTTATTTCAATTAAAAATAAATCTAAAATACAATTTTTTCGATTATTTAAATTTTAACTAAATTTTCTTTACTTCATAATTTCAAAAAAAATGATCGTTAAAGAATTTTAAATTTGCCCTCGAAATGATCTTTTTTGATCGAAAAAGTACACCATAATGGAAATTTTGAACTGTATGAAAATACAGAAATAGAATTCCAATTTTCAATTGATGGTTTTTTGAAAAATAATTGTATTCGAAAAAAAAGATGAAAATTTGAGAAAAAATACGGATATTTTGGATTTTGAACCGGTTGTAAACTGCTTATTTTCTTTCCCGGATCCCAGTAAATAGTGATCAATTAGTGAGCAAATAGTTATCCTCTATTTTTAACTCTGAATTAACTGTTTTTCATACTATAGACCATTTGATTAAAAAATTATAGTTGTATTTCTTTAAAATTTTTTCCTATAGATCCTACTTACTCATAATTTTATGGGCAGTGTTTGGCTTCGCTGTCGGCCAATAGAACTTTGCCATCAAATCGGCTGTCATATATGCCACGAGTTATGCGGTTCAAAAAAGTACCAAATTTTGCAACTATAAGAATAAAACTGATGTGGACTCACTTATTTGAATGAGTTTACTATTTCTTGAAAAACAGACAAGTTATCAAGATTTTTTTGTACCGGAATCGAGATCGAATTTAGAATACAGATATATTTGGGGACTAACGGTACATCTGTAATTGTACAGTAATCAAATAATTGGTAAGGAGAGAATCTAAGCTTCAAAAACTTCAAAATTATCTCGATAGAGTATTTTTCTAGAAAATTCTTGTCACTGGACACCATATTTGGTGTCAAATTACATATTTTTGAATGTGACGGTATAAACAGCTGATAATATTGTATCTGCCATCGTATTTATTTGCCCATTTAAGCTCTATTAAAATTTCTAGACTATGCCGAAAATCAAGGCCAAGAAAGAGAACTTGGCTGCGGAGAAAAAAGTAGATAAAATATCTCAAAATATTGAATCTGCCCCAAAAGATGCCAAGTACTTTTTATCATTATTGTGGAATATCATAGGAAATTGTTATAAATCGGCTCAAACACTAATATATATCCAAACTTTGAAAAATAGTTTTTCGGATTCTGGAAACGCGATGGAAATTAATTTTTTCGTTATGTATTCTTTATTACCTTCACGACAAAATGACAAAATATACGGAAATTCGAAGGTGGTGCATTTAATATTTCAACACTAGACTCTCACTTTAAAAAGTTTTTAATTTTCTTAATCTCGCCGTTTTAATATTTTTTGTTCTTCGCTCAATCATCTAAATGTGTGTAAGAAAGTTCTCAGGATTCGCTAATTTTTTAAATTCTAAAAAAGTACATTTTCCTAAAAATATTCAAAAAGCCTTACTTTCTCATAATTTGAAAAATAGTCAAATCCTAAAAAACGCACGTTTATTTTAAGGGCCTCGGTGCATTTTGACAGATACGGATATCGGCTATTGATGAAAAACTCTTTACATGGTTTATATATTCTTCTCAATATACCACCAAGTAAATGTTTCATACTCCAGGCAACTTTTGTAACTACAGAATTTTGGAGTTATTGCTTTTTTAAGAAAACTTTGAGTTCGAATTAAACTTTTCGAATATACGACAAATTATGAGAAATTTTTTAAAAAAGTTCGAACATTATAAAAAAATGCCTTATTTTTGTTCAAATTTTTTTTCAGTGTTTGTTTCAAATAAACAAAAAAACTATTCAAAATGGCCACTTTTGACTTTTCGCTTAGGTCACCACATTTTTTATATGCTATTTGAAAATCATCTGACATTTTTTTTGGGATTTTTCAGTCGAAACTATTTGGAAAATTTTTGAAAATTTTCCTCATTTCTCCGTTCAAAATTTTTCAAACAATTTTTCTGGAATTCTTAGCTGATTATTTCGAATGGCTACTTTCACTTTATTTAAATATGTCGTTTTGTTTTTCAATCTTGTTAATACTCTAAATCATACTTTTTAAACGAAACTACGGATCGGCAGAAATACCCAAAGCCCTCATTATCCGGAATTAAATAAATTTTATTACATCCAAACTTGCTGAATTGATAAGCGGACCCATCCACCGTGTCAAATTTAATAAATTAGACTCATGAAGAAAAATATTTGTTTCGATGTTGTAAAATTTCGGTTTTTTCCGTCTTTTTTCATAAATTTAAATTTTCGATTTTGACGTAGAAATCGGATAAAATAAAATGTAATGAATCCGAGCTAGTGGTCGAGAGCGTATTTTAAGGTTTCTAAGTAATAAATAAAAAATAATAAATTTTACTGTTATTCAGACACCATGGAAGCAAACGCGCGTTTCTTGAGTGTTTTTTCAAAAGAAGAATTATAAAGTAAAAATAATTGATTTGATAAAATCAGATTATACAAAGTCAGCTCAAAAGTGCCACCTTTTGTTCGAAAACGTTTTCATCTGAAAATTTTGAAGTGTCAAAAAGTTTCTTATCAAGAGAAAGAAAACCGAAAAAGTGCAAATCTGTCAAAATGCACCGAGGTCCTTAAGACAGCTGGAGCAAAGATTTTGCCCTTATAAATGTCAATTTTTGTAGATTAAGGATAGAGCTACCAAATGGCTATTCTTCAAAGTTTCGAAGCAGTTTAGTAAAGTGGTGTACAAAATTAGCGACCGCTACCCCCTTAAAGCTAATAAGAAATTTTCATTAAAAATGACAATTTATAGATCAAGCATTTTGAATTGTGATTATCTTTTAAGAAACATTTTATTTTTGGACAAAAATTTGGCCCATTTATAACTATTATAAAGGCGTTATTGTTGGATTAGTTATCGCTAAGCACCACGCTTGGTATCAATATATTCAACATGAAAACGAAATGTGGTTTTCGAACATCAAAGAAGTAGAACGAGAAATATCATTTAGAACAGAATCAGGATTATATTATTCATATTTCAAACAAACTGTCCAAGAAATGATTCAAAATTATTAATAACTAAAGTNAATATATTTTCAAGAAAAAATGAAATTGTTCATTTTTGTTTGATTTTTTTTCTAAAAATTAGAATTTGACTATCAACGCCAACTATAATTTAAGACAAAAAAATCTGAATTATAAATGAAAAATTTAAGTTTTTTCTCGAAATTATTTTTTGAAATATATAATGGTTTTTAATGTATCTTAAAGATTTGCTTTTAAAAACCATGAATTTAGAAATTTTCTAAAGTTTTGTCTAAACATTTGTTCTTAATTAAAAAAGATTATTTTTATAATTTGATTTTTTGTTTGTTTTTTGAAATAGTTTTTAAAACTTCTAAATTCAAATTAATATTTTTTGTTGAGCTTTCGATTTATTACAATCATTTTCGAAACAAGGTATTTTAAAAGTAAAATTATTTTCGCAAGATTTGCATCTGAGTAATTTAGCAATAGTGGCTCGAATTTGGCTTATTAAAAACTTGGCTTTTAAAAACCCTGAATTAAAATCTTTTAGTTAGTTTTTAATTTCTTCATAAGAAATAGCATGTTCCAATTTTTTCATTGGTTTTATAAAGACCATCATTTTGAACCATTTTCAGCGAAGAGTTTAAGTGATGCTTATCACCAATTTACCCACGATAACAAAACCGAATTTCCAAACGAAGTTAACATTCTAGAAAGATTCAACATTTATCAAGAAATTTTCCTCGGTGTCATTTACTTAACTTTTCAATCTTTCATCAAAATGAGGCCAATTTTCTTTTATACTTATTCTGTTTTTAACCTTCAAATGATGTATTCTTTTTCGATCTTCTCAACTGCTTGGCTCCTGGTTGGCAATTGGTTATCAGCAGTTCCCGCGGTCATTTTTTTCACCTTTGCCAGATTTGACATGACAAGGGTAGAATTTACAGTACCACTCAGAGAAAGGTAAACATTATAATGTTTTAGGAGGACGGACGCTCTGAACTGCAGAGCCGTTTTTTCGATAGAATTTTTACCATTAATTATCCGTTTCTAAAAAATGGTCTCACTCATTTTTTGCATTTTAAGAAATTCAAAAAAAAAGTCGAAATGAAATCTGACACCCGTTGGGATTATGTTTCTCTATATTAAGGTCGCTATTTAAGGTCTATATTAAGGTCGCTTTTTTAACTCGGGCCACCTAAGGTGTATCTGTTCTGAGGGAACCAGACTAGATGGGACAAACGGTTTTTCGCATATGAATCCTGACCGAGTATGCAATGGTGAATTTATTTTTCTGTGATTACCGGTTCACCCTGGTAATTCGCAATAAATCGTTTTTTCCGGTAATTTTTACCAATTTCCATGACTGATTTCCGGTCACGTGATAGGCCTAGGAAGCCACAAAAAATGTTCACCATATATTTTTTCCCAAGGTTTTACATGCAAAGAACCTAAGGTAGCTTTTTTTTAGGTGCCCCCCCTCTCCAGCAAAAACCGTAAGAGCTATCAAGAAACGTTTTTTTTGCATCGTGTAGCCGATAAAATTTTAACTGCTGAAATTTTTTTTTCGGTTTTCGAGCCTTACCGGTGATCAGCGAAAACACCGGTAATTGGCGGTTTTGAGAAAACTAATCATAAGTTCAACATGAAAATATACATATGGGCGTAAGTTTCGAACAAAAAAATTTCTTGGCATTTTTGGTTTTGACACCAGACACCACCTGGTGCTGTAAAGAGCACTTTTTTGAATATCGACACTGGAATATCATAGGGGCCTAAAATTATACTTATTTGGAGTAACTTTTCAAGAGAAAATTTTTGGCATCATTTATTTTGACATTCGACACCACGTGGTGGTGTGAGGAGCACTTTTTTGAATATCGACACTGGCATATCATAAGAGCCTAAAATCATACTTATTTGGAGTAACTTTTCAAGAGAAAATTTTTGGCATGAATTTTTTTAACATTCGACACCACCTGGTGGTGTAAAGAGCAATTTTCAGCTGTTAAAATTTTGTCGGCTACATGATGCAAAAACCGTTTCTTGATAGCTCCTACGGTTTTTGCTGGAGAGGGGGGCAACCTAAAAAAAAATTTACCTAACTGAAATAGTAAAATTACTTAAAAAAACAAACCAGTATTATTTTACGCTCAAATCGTGATTATTTTTTGTCAAAAAACTTTCAGACGATTACGGTCTCCTGCATTTTTTTATAAAATAAATATTCACAAATTCTTCTAGCTTCGCTCTTCCATTCTGGGCTCTTCAAATTTTTATATTGACTCTTTATTTCAAAAAGACAACTTCTCATAATATGTTCTTTACCGCGTCATTATCGATTGTGTCATTCTGCTTTGCAATCTGCTGGCAATTCAATCAATTCGTTTTTCTTCTTCAAGGTAATTTTTAGATTATCCCCCCCCTAATTTCTCGGAATTTTATGCATTTTCAAAGTAAAAAAATTGTACCCAGGTAAAACAAAAAAAATCTATTTGATTTTTTTTTGTGAAATTTTCGAATAAAATTTATTGATTAATGAACATTTTAGAAAATTTTTATAGAAAATGACGTACAATAATTTTTGGGTAGGCCGTAGATTTACAGTGCCCAAATGTACAACGGCCCCCGATTTACAACGGCCTACTGAAACTTTACAACGGCCCTTATTGTAACATATTTGTAAAATAAAAACAAAAAACATCGCCCAAATTTTTTTTTGCTCAGCTATGACACTCTCAACCTACGCGTTTTCTCAGATTTCCTTAATTTTTCAATCTCTAAAAACGCGTAGGTTTGGATTCAAAGTGGGAACCGAACGCTTTACATTTAGGGGCCGTACTTTACTATAATTTGAACACTATTCCGGTCTTTGAAAAAATGATTATCTGAAAAAAATAATTTTTGTTATGACGGTAAATGATCTTGAGTCATTGTGCAAGAAATGTCGCCCTAGGCGANAGTTATTTATATATAAATTTATTATAGATTATATATATAATTTGCGTATCACTCTGGAAAAATCGTTTTTTGAAAAAAAATAAAGTTCATTTTATGGCGTATATCGATCGAAGATAATTTAATTTTGGAAATTTTTTTATTATTTTCCAATTCGCCGTGATGAGCCTTCAAAGTTCAAGTCAAAAACTATTTTTATTCAATTTGTTTCTGATTTTAGTGCGTGCATTTTGGCTCGAAGGGATACGAAAACTTGTTTTTAAGACGATTGAGATGCGCTATTCAAAATTTGAGATCATATTTGCATAGCCAGTGTTCTACTTAATCTTTTGTTATTCATATGTGATTTTGAAAAATGTATGGTTTTTCGATGAAGTACCTGAAACTTAATCTCTATTTTCTCTTGCATTTATCGAGCAAACAGAATTAAAATTTTAGAAAAATTATTGGCCTCCAATTTAAATCAATCCTTGATCTCGGGCCAATAAAAATAATGAATATTCTATCGAATTTATTTTCTCCGCAATAACCGCTCAAAGTGGTGTCCCCGAATGGCGTTTTGGGTGTGAGGGGAATTTCAATGGTTTTGGGTGTGAGGGGGTTAATGAACATTTTAAAAATTTTTATAGAAAATGACGTACAATTATTTTTGGGTAGGCCGTAGATTTACAGCGGCCCAAATGTACAACGGCCCCCGATTTACAACGGCCTCCTGAAACTTTACAACGGCCCTAATTGTAACATATTTGTAAAATAAAAACAAAAAACATCGCCCAAATTGACACTCAACATACGCGTTTTCTCAGATTTCCTTAATTTTTCAATCTCTAAAAACGCGTAGGTTTGGATTCAAAGTGGGAACCGAACGCTTTACATTTAGGGGGCCGTACTTTACTATAATTTGAACACTATTCCGGTCTTTGAAAAAATGATTATCTGAAAAAAATTATTTTTTTTATGGAACATATTTTTCAACAAAAACTTTTTTACGAAAAATATTCTAGTTTTTTCAAATTGAGAAATATCATTTTGGGCAGATTTCAACTAATTTCCATTTTTTTAATATTTCCCCCAGCACGTTTGAAAAAAATGTTTTTTGGGTCCTTGAAATTCTATTAATATTCAAAATTTTAGCTTGTGCACTTTATGGAACTGGTGCTCTTGAGTTGGTCCCCGTTAAAAAGATCAAGACTGCTTTTACTGCCATTTTATTTGCCCTATTTATGACGTATGTGTTTCAATTTTTCAACGAAATGACAATTCGTGCCTTGGTCGTTTCATTTATCCCAGGTAAGGTTTTTCATCGAGAGAATTTAACAGATTTCCTGTTTGTATCTAAAATATGATTTTAAGTGTAAACTGAAAGCTCTTTCAAATATTATTAAAACACTTGTTTTAGTTCAAATTTACAAAGGTCTAGTTTTTTTAATTTCCGCTAAAACTAGACAGTTAAATTTTCAAGTATTAAATATTTTGATCATTTTTAAAAATGCGCTTATTAACCCTAGGAGTGTAATGCATATTCATATTGTTTTAACTTTGGACCCTGGTTCTCCCGGTCCAAGGAAATCGTATGTATTTACAGTATGTCACGCTTTTGCCTTCTTTTTTCCAATTTGCATAAATCTGATTTCCACCGTTTTGATTGGTTTAACGATCAAAATTGATCGTTCTCATTGGCGGATAGCAAATCATGCAAATTGGAAAAATGAAAGCAAAAACGTGACATGCTGTATAAGGACAATATATATGATAGCTAGGGACCGTCAGCTGGGGAATCGTCTTTTTTAAAGTTTCCCGATTTGAAGGGGTTTTTTCATTTTTGGTATTTCGCCACCTAGTGGTGGTCTGAGAATTTTAAAATGTTCATATAATTCTTAGTTGGGTTCGATAACATAATAGGAAAAATATAATTAACTGCTGAAACCAACTTGAAAATCGAGAAATCCCCAGCTGACGGTCCCTAATGATAGCGTACCAACATTCAGCCCTCTTATTTGATGAGATTTTCTTGAATAATAAATATACAGCGAGAGTTTTTTCGATTTCTCCTCTTTTTTACCCAGACAGCTAGACAGCCAAAATCTTAATCAAAGTATAGGCAATTTTGGCTGTCTACCCGTCTGGGTAAGAAAGAGGAGAAATCGAAAAGACTCACGCTGTAGATTGATATTTTTTAGCTGCTTGGATAATGCTTTCATATCGCCTAAAGGGTCGAAAAGATGGCGCTGTCCTCAGTTTCCTGAAACTTATTCTAGAAATTATTTTGACAATCGGTCTCGCTGGCGTTTTCCAACTGACAATCAAACAGTTTATAAACGTCGAACCAGATGAACATATTTTTAAATTTTTACAGGCCAAATTTGAACTTGCAGAAACTGACGATTTTGATGCGAAACTTTATTTATGCAATGGAGCTTTCAATTTTCTACCAATGGATACTTTTCCACGACTTGCCAAACAGGGACTTGTTCCAGCGTGGGCGGCAGTTCTTGGTTTTGGTCTCATAATTTTATTCTATCATCAAATCAAAGGAGGGTTATACATTTCGAAAATTCATAAAATATTTTCGAATTATGTGAATCAAATATTTGGAGAATATTTTGTGAAATTCGAAGAGTCAAATTCGGCGATAAAAAACGCTTAAAACCTACGCATTTTTTCGATTTAAAAAATTTCGTAGTGAATTGCGGACGTTTTTTGTCTCTTTTTGACTAGAATCAGAATTTCAAAGACCATAATAATTTAAGCCGTATTTTAAATACCTTTTAAGTTTACGTTTTGTAACTTTTTTCGTGAATTTAAGATAGAATTGCCTTTTGGTAAGATGTACAGCGGAAAATTGTCTAACATCCAACATAATAGGCTTATCAAAAATCGAACAAAAATAATGACAAAATAAAAAAAAATGACGAGAGAATTTTGAGGCAGAAAATATTCAGCTTACAAAGTGATTAAAAAAAACAATTTAAAAAACAAAATTTGTTTTTAAACAATTTTCAAAAAAAAGCACTAGAAAATTTGATATAAAAAAATGTGGATAAAGTTTTTACGTTTTTCTGCAATTAAAAAAAACCTTCTAAAGATACTGCCGGCATTTTTAAAATGCATTGTTTTTTAATGTTTTAAAATTTTTTCGAAAAATAACCCTATAAAATAGTGTGGTCAGTAGATCCCGAAACTGGTAAATCTTTACCTGGTCCATATACCGACTGTCCAGAAATCGGATACAATCTAATTCATAATTTTATCTTTTTCCTATTGGCTCTGAGCACAATGCGAATGAAATACCTTTGGACCCCACATGCAGCCATAATGTGTACACTAGTTGGTCTACCAGGCGTCTGGAAAAAGATGGGATGGAAAGATGGAAGATTTTTTCTTTCATTACTTTTGATGGCTAGCTGCTTGTATCATAATAAAAATGACTATGAATCTAGAACAACCAAAGAACTAGAATTTCACGATCCTGACACTGTTGAATTGATGGAGTGGGCAGCAACTGTACCAAAAGATTCAGTTTTCAGGTATTTTACAATTTTTAAAATTTCAGTGTCAAATTACAAATTTTAGTGACAAATACAGTTCAAAATGTCAGTGTCATATTACAATGTATTAATCGATTTTTCAGTTTCAAATAACAATTCATCATTTCAGTGTGACGTAAAATTTCATTAATTTGAGTGTCAAATTTAATTGTTTAAACGATGTCAAATTACACTTAAAAAACCATTCTCAAACAACAATTAAAATTTCAGTTTGAAACAACAATTTTCAATTCCATTTTCAAATTCCACTAAAATTTCAGTTGTATATTACAATTTCAAATTTCAGTGTCAAACTCACTTTTTTTATTTGGTGTCACATTCAAATTAGTGTCAAATTTCAATTTCTATTTCAGATTAAAATACCAATTGAAATGTCAGTGTCGTATTCAAATCTTATGTAAAATATAAATCGATTTTTTCGTGTCAAATAACAATTCATCATTTTACTGTCACGTAATATTTTATCATTCGAGTGTCAAATTAAATTGTTGAGTCTAAAATTAAATTTTTTAGTCTCAAATTAAAAATTTCAATTTTAAACACCAATTAAAATTTCGGTGTTAAATTACACTTTAAAATTTCGAATTCTACTAAAATTTCAGTTGCAAATTATCATTTTAAATTTCAGTGGTTCTATGCAATTGAACGCTGGTGTGAGATTGTCATCGTGGCGTTCATTGACCAATCATCCTCATTACGAAGATAAACGTCTCCGAGTTACAACTTTTGACGTTTACCAAATGTACGCAAAAAGAACAGCAGAAGAAGTTCTTCAATATTTAGGCAAATATGGAACTACCCATATTTTGGTAGAAAACTCAATTTGTTATATGGGTGGCGCTAAATCGGATAACTGTGCAACCCCAGATTTACTCGACTTAGCGAATAATCACTTGCAAGAAGACAGAAAAACACCAAAGGTTAAAATTAACTATAAAAAGATTAACCCCACCTGGGCGCGATGTTTTATTACCCACCTGCGCATATGTGTTTTAAAACACTAGTGAAAATTTTAAGAATTATCTCAAATTTATAAGATTTTTGAGATAAATCGTTATGGCGCTTACTTTGAAAAAAAAATTGTAAACGTCTTTTTTGTACATATAGAGCTAAAAATTGAAAAACAAATATTTCTAAGGGACTCTTCGTTTTTAGCTGATGTCAGCTGAAAAAAAATTATTTCGATATTCGCTGGCTTAACCCCCTCCTGCGAAGGCAAAAAACACGGAAAATTAAGTAAGCTCTCATGGTTTCGGAAGTGTATAAAATACAAAATTACGTTTGAATACTGCATTGGCTGACCAATACTTAATTGCTGAATCTCCCAAAAACATTTAATATCAACAATTAGGGGTTCTTTGTGGGTCTTTATTTTGGTTTCTGTGTTTCAAATCACAGCGGCGCAGGTGAGGCTTAAGACAGCTGGTTTTCAAATTGACTTTAGGTAACACAGTTGAATTCAGCTCTCGAATTCTATTGAGCGCTAAAAGTATGAAATATTACTATTTTTTTAGTTGCAAAAATTATTTCCCTGATTTTAATTTTTTTTAAGGCTGGATTACCGCGTCGATTCTGTGACGAAGTTCGAAATAATCATTCCTACAGAAAATATTTTCAACTTGAGCTTGAAAATAAAACTTTTCGCGTTTACAAACTTCAAAATAACGAAAAATTTGATTTGAAGAAGGAAGAACGAAAAAAACTCGTCAAATATTTCTATTAAAGAGCATTCTTATAGAAATAACTTTAGATACAAAATATCATTTTTAGCCATAACTTTCTGTACTAAACACTGTAATAATACCAAGAATGCCTTTTTAACAATAATTCGAAAAGAAATCGTAGAAAACAAAACTTAGGTCATGTATTTAAATCGTCAATAACCATGAAATTTTAGTAGAGTTTTCGGGCGGTAGTATATTTTCCAACCATTATTTTTTTCAAGTGCTCGTATTAAATGCTATATCCTTTCCCAAGCCAAAGTGACTATCTTTAGTAACAAGGTTATCCAAATCCTTAACATTTTTGCGTTTGGAAACGACTCATCCGTAATACTTCTCAGATAATGTCAAAATCACCACACGTTTCGAGAGAAAAACCAAACAAAAAATTGGTCCGAATCGGACCGGACCATTTTTAAAAAAACTATCCTAAAATACTTTTTTATCTTGAAAAATGGACAAATTTAGTCATTTTTTTTATTTAACTTCCTCTTAATATGCCTCATCTTTTTAACTATCTAAGAACTCAATCGATAAGTCGTTTCCAAGAACCGCAAATGAAAACGGTTTGGACGACCTATTTACTATAAGTCACTTTAATTCGGAAAATGATATTTCTGTTTGTTGGCAAATATACCCCCTTCCGAAGTTTAGCTTTCAAACAAAATAATGTGCAAAAATGAGCTACATGTCAGTTAAATTAAATTACACATAAGTGCAATAGTATCTGCCATATGAATTCTAAAGTAAATAACCGGTTTGACCTATCACTGTATTAATCGAGGTGAAAATAAATAATATAAATATCGAGATATCAATGAACCAATCAGGGCTCTGATACTTTCACGGCCATAACTGAGTGCGAAATAAAAGTTCGTAAAATAACGAAAAAGTGAAAATCTTATCAAAAGTTTAAATCATGATTATTTGTAAGTTATGAGTCATAGAAAAGACCAAATGTCCTGAAGCTTGAATGAAAATTTGCCATATTTGAAATACAAATTTAGTTTCTGAATTTATGTTCAAAAAATGCTACATTTAACTTTTTTTTGCTGTTTCACTATCTGCTTAAAAAATCCAACTACTGTGGTATTCGTCTAAAAAGACAACCTCTAAGAGTACAAAACGACAAGAATTTGGCGATTTTGGGCCGTTTTCGAGCAGTGCGTTCTTCTAAGAGGACAAAACGGGGCGTTAAAATTGTAGTGAGAAACAAAAATTGTAGTGAACAAAAAAATTAATACCCCAATGTAGCGAAATTTGTAGCAAAAATTTTTCTGTCCTCCTAGACGAATATCACAGTAATTTTGGATTCTGTTTTACAACTCTGTAACCGACTCTCGTCAAATTACAGTAAACTCCGTTTAGTTGGACGCAAGATATTTTTAGAGGGAAAATATTTTTTAACAAAAAACACATTTTGTTAAAAAATGCTGTTTTTGTTAAAAAAAACTTTTTTGTTATAAAATTTTTTGTTAAAAACCCCTGCCATTTTTAAATGCAGTCCGTTTGAATGATTAATTTCAGGTTTGAAAAACCATTTTGACAATCAACAGCCGGAGTTTTCTCAGTTTCCGCATTTTTAGCATCAGACAACCGAATCCGCGACAGTCATTTTGAAAATAACTGTCGCTGATTGGTTCGTCTCCGCGGAAAGAAAAGTGCGGGAAATGATCGCTAGGTACTGTCGTCTGTTACTCGAGAGCATTTCGCCTGAAACAGAAGACGTCTGATGTTTGAAACTAGTGGTCGGAAATATTTTACCTAGTAGACTGGTTACAACCGAACATTTTTGAGAGGTGCACTGAAAGTCCTCTGAAAATTTGGCTCGCATTTTATTTCTCTAGCGCTATTTTTTTGATTTTCAGTGAAATTTTTTTAATTGGACAAAACGATAAAAAATCGCATGTTCTTATAGACACACACGACAGTACCTATAATAAAGGAACTAAGGTAGCGTAGGAAAGGCAATTTTTTTAAACAATTTTTGAATTAATTCTAAATTGTAGCCCATGAAAAAATATAATTTCAGCACAATTTTTTTTGTTTAATTGTTAGAAACTTGCTTGAAAATGAAACCCGTTTTGAAGTTTCCTTTAAAATTCAAAATGTCAAGCTTAAAAATAGACAATTTCAAAATTTTTATTTTGAAACAAGTTTCTGAGAATTTTTCAAAAACATTTTTGTACTGAAACTGATATTTTCACGGGCTACAATTTTAAAGGAATTCAAAAAATATTCAGCACCAAAAAGTGATATATTCAATAATTTTCTAAATCTCTCGTCCTACTGAACGAATTTAAGTGTACAATATCGCATGCGATACCCTTGCTGCAGTACAGTATTTTTTTTTGATTTTATAAAGCTTCCTTGATAAAAATATTGTTGTTCTCTCAATCTATAATAATTCAATATCCTGCGAAAAAAATAAATGAGTATTTGCAACCTATCAGAGTCTTTTCATATCGATCACGGGCCCCTTGGTCATTTTTAGCAAACATTTTTATATTATTCGGTTTTTGAAAACGACTTATCCGATTAAGTTCTTAGATAACTCAAACTAAGAACAAATATTCTTGAATAATAAAATAAAAAATTTGGTCGAAATAGGATCATTTTTCTAAGATTATTGAAATTTTTTAATTTTCATTTTTTTTTTAAATTGGAAACAATGGTCCGATTCGGACCATTTTTTAATTTATCTTTCTCTTAATATTTGTGCTCAGTTGTAGCTATCTAAGAATTCAATCGGATGAGTCGTTTTCAAAACCCGAATTATATAAAAATGTTGGCAAAAAATGACCAGAGGGCCCCGTAATTGATATCGCATACATTTTATTTTTTCACGGGAAAAAACTAATTTAAATCTGAACTTTTCGCAAAAACATTAATCTTCACTCTGTAGTTCAAAATAAGAGTTATTTTTTGTAGAAAATACGAATAAACCTAATTAAACACCAATCGGCTGAAATCACGTCTTATATATATTTGCATTAATCAGGCGCATGAATTGAAAAAACTTAACTCCCTGACCGATAATGGTCAATATACACTACACCACCTTCTCAAACGTCCTGACACCTATGATTTGAAAATGTTTGTCAGGACGCTTGAGAAACCGTCAGGACCTTTGTACATTAATAACGTTTGAGAAACTGTATTATTTTGAGATTTTTGTCAGGACGTTTGAGAAGGTGGTGTATGTGATATGTACACCACCTACTTTTACTTACATGGTGACTCCTAACGGGCCGTATCCCTCGAAGAGTCCGCAAGTAAGTTAAAGATAGATTCAGGCTAACGAAAAGGGAGTATTACCATATTTAGAAGCCTGAAGTAGATATCTATAGTGTACTCGGAGGTTCTTTTTCCTATCCAATGTGGAGAAAAGTACAGCCTCGAGTACACTGCACGACCGTTTCGTTAAATTAAAAGGAATCATTTATTACAGCAGGGTGCGGCGTATAGTTAATAACCTATCTAAGATAGGCTATCTTCTTAAAGACTCCTGCATGAAGTTACTTCTTCGATATTTGCTTCGGTCCTCAGTTTCCGTCACAGTGAGAACGGTCCAAACAAAAATTTATGACATTTTGGATTTTCTAGAACAAAAACCCAGAAAATTTATATTTACATCAATCGGATGCAATGGACCTGATGGCCCAACACTGGAAAAATGCCTAGAAGCGTATGAAGAAGATTTTGAAGGACATCAGAAAATTTGTATGGAAACTCAAGGAATACAAATATTTACAATACCAGAGACCGCAGTGTATGAAATTGAGGCCAGAGGTGCGTTCATTTAAATGCACAACACTCGGCGCGATATAAAAGGAAAAATTGAACTCAAAAAAGGCGAACAAATTCAATGCCAAAGGAAACAGGAGGACTACAATTAAATGTAACATATTATACTGCTGGAAATGGTGAAACATTTATTGCGAGAAAAGTAAATAATGTTTTTCAACCGGTCATTGTTGCCGGTGGTGCTGCAGGTACAACCAATGGAATAGAACCAGAAGATATTCTTATGGCAAATGGAAAAACTGATAAATTCGGAGGAAATTCTTCTGGTTACAAAAATATCAATAAAAACATCGGGAGCTGTGGTGAATGTATTTGGGAGAACTGTTATTCTGGAGGAGCTTAATGTCAGCCCTTCTTTAGAACATTTGAATAAGAAATATGTTGTTGATGTCCCAAAGTGCTTCAAAGATGGTCTGAGGGGCGGAATAGTGAATAAAGGATATGATCAAGAAAACGGTGGTTTCGGTGGTGGAGGAAACGGTGGTGGTGGCGGCAGCAGTTCTTTCAATTCAGATCCAGATGGTGAGAATTCCATCGGAAATCTAGGTTCTGGGAAATGTACAACTCGAGTGATGCCCCCCGTATATTCACATAAATGTATTTGTGGAACAAACAAACAAGTTTAATTTTTCACATTTCCCAATAAATTGGTTTAAATAAATACAACGCGTGGTTTTGATCTGGAGCTACAATACAGCAGTTGTGGTTTAAAAATCAGACGCTTGTTTTTTGCAGGTACAAACTTTTGTCGAAATAAATCGAAAATGGCAGTTGTTGTTAATAAACTACATTTAAGGGGATTCAAAAAATTCAAGTCCGATCATTTACGGCACAAATCCATCGGATCGACAAACTCGCTAAAAATTTAATCGGATCGGAGAAAGTTTAAAATTGAAAAATTTAATCAAAATGAACACATTATTTTGTATGTTCAAACTTAAACCATTAAAAAAAAATAAGTTCATTTCGCTGACTTAACTTTTTTATCTACTGGTTGAGTTTCCTATGGCCTTTGCTAGGTTCAGAGTCCAATCAAAAAAAAGGGAGAATTGTTCTCTCTTTTTTGGTGCTGCCACAGGCGGACCAGGTCCGCTCAAAACCCTATAAAAATGAAAACTCAACCTGTATAAAATCACTAAAAATAGCTAATACCTATTTATTTTCAACAAATTCCATAGCAGGAGTCAGCATAACCTGATTGGATCGATTTTTTTTTCGATTCGATCCGATCAAGTTTTTGTCAACCTCCGATCCGAACAGGTTTTTGAAAAATGCGATCCGATCAGATTTTTAAAATTTGCGATCCAATCAGTTTTTTCAAAACGTTTTGCCGACCTCTTTTCCATAGATTGTCAAAAAATGAAATCGGAAAAGTAGCTTTCTTGAAAATGCAATCTGTTTCCCGAATCGGGAATCCCGATCCAATTCAATTGTTTTAAATATGCTTTTGACAGCAGTCATTGGACTTTTCCAATTTTATTGTTTTTAAAGCAGTAGTAATAACGTAGTAATAAACGAATGATTTTAATTTGTGGCACATAATGTTTACATAGTAACTTTGCATATAATGATGTATTTTACATGTAAAATTGCAGTCAACTTGCTCATTATCCAATTATTTGCTTGTATTTGTGATCAGAGCTTGAGCATCAGTAGATTTCATAGTCCAGCAGTTTTTATGCGCATGTTTTCCCAAAGCCACACCTACACTTTCTCCTTTATAGAAGAATACTCCAGTACTTTTGTCCTCATCGTTAATTTCAACTCTGTAAGCTCCTTCTGGTAAAAATCTACCAATAACTCCGGTGAGATTTTTGCTCAAATTTGAATGTTCAAGTAGTTTGAAATTTACATTTGCATGAAGGCTTTCATATTGAATTCTAAATATAAATAATTTGGAAATATACTGCGACCTAATCGTCGAATGACCGCATGGTGCGTGCCAGAGCTGAGGACCTCGACTCGAGTGACTCGAGTCGAGTCTCTTTTTGGTTTTTTGCCAACCCAACATTTTAACTATTATTCAAAAATATTATTTCATATCTATTTTATTTTTACTGGAAAAAATGTATATCTGAATGTATTTTATTTACATTCTGATAAAATCATGCTTTTGTAGGTTACTGATCTTGCGTGCAATAAAGTCATAATTTATGACTCATAAATGACAATTCGTTTTATATCAAATTATAAAAAAATAAATATCAATTTCTGAAACTAATGAACCCATTTCCCAAAATTATCTTTTCGAATAACTTATAGAAAGACGATGTATAATTGTGCCTAAAGATTTGATTCAAAACACTAGCTTGTCACGTATTAATACAGTATTAGTCTAAAACCAATACAAATAATCAGCCTTTTTAAACAAAATTAAGTTGTTAGCTGACCGACGAAATCATGCCATTTTTTTACGGTTTTAACTCCGTAAAACCAGAATTAATTGTTTAATTTGAAAGTAAGCTTTGATATCAACGAAATAGGTTGAAATAAAGGCAAATAACAAGCAACATCTGACATAATTAAGTCTTCAGGACCAAAATTTGGAGACGTGACAGGTTAACGCATACGATATTTTTTAAGATACTGTAAACAGATTTGGTTTTGCATTTTCGAAAATTATCTTCTCCAGGAAAAATGCTAAAAATTTGATATTTTAATGCCAAAGTTCGACAAGTTTATTAAATAAAAATAAAAGTTTTCGATAAAAAGATTTAACTTACTGAAATGTTACTCCACCAATAATTGTGACATCAACTTTTGATTTTTCGTGATCAGGTTGCTCGTATTCTCCAATGACTAAGTCAGCAAATTTCATTGTTTTTGAAGACCATTTAAACGAAGGCCTTAATTGTGCTCATATTTTTTAACTATTAATATATTAAAATTTATAAGAAAGTTATAAGATCTCGACGTATTTGAAAAAAAACACATAACCTTTTCCCAACCTACTAGTACCAAAATGCTTAGGTAGTTGGTTTTTTTAGACGCGACATATTTGACTTTTGACCACAGACGAACCGTATGAGATATCACAAAAAGGTTTTTTGCATTCAACTGGAAACTAAAAAAGCGTGGACCAATTTTTTTTTTAATTTTCAAACTTCGAGATTTTCAAATGACCAGAAATGACCCAATGTGGGTATCTTACAAAACTAGAAAAAATTCTGAGACTAATGGCTGAAAAATAAAATTCTAAAAATTAAGTTATCTTAAGATTTTTCATAATGACAAAAGTGGTGAAAAGTCAAATCTGTCGCGTCTAAAAAAACTACCTTACTATATTTATAGCGCGTGTTCGAATCCCACTAATGTTGTCTCAGGGATTGTCTAAGTGATTGCCTGAGTGATTACACACCGATCAACTTTGGAGGTCCCAATATCAAGCATCCTTGCCTATAATCATACTCAAGACAGTCACTTAGACAACATTAGTGAGATTCGAACACACGCGATAGTAAGCATTTTTATGATGGACTTAGGTTGGGAAAAGGATATATAGATTACCGGACTTCAGAGTACAAATCCTAAATATTTGAAAAATGCGAAATCTGAGCATTTGATTAGTTGATCCTTTCTCAACCTGACCAATGCAATCGGCCTATTCCGCAATCAAGGGTTTTGATTGGGTGCTAATATCTTGCGTTGTTTGTATCATTCAAATATTTAGGATTTGTACTCTGAGGTCCGGTAATCCATATCCCTAAAACACCTTTTGCTGAATCTGAGATGTGCGGGCTAGAAAGCGGCCTCATGAGTGGCTAGGAAAGCTTTTAAGAGTGTTAGGATTGGCTCCCTCAGCCCGCAAATCTCAGATTCAGCAAAAGGTGTTAAAGGGATATGGGCCATATCATATGGGAAATTTTATGAGTAATTTTAATTCAGACAATGTGATTTCGCTGAACAACTTATAATCATTCGAATTTGATCGTGTTTGTGACTTGAACGACCTCGGAAAAGTTAAGAGTAAAATGTCGCATATTTTAAACATTGAACTCATGATCGCCACATGTGGAAGTTTGGAAAATGATATAAGAGTCTAGGCCATTGTGTAAAAAATCAAAAATTCAAATTTTATATTTATACTGAAACTAGTTTATATATACAAAGTTTAGTATGTAAAAGTAAATTTAGCAGTAGATTTTTTCTCCGATAGACCCCCGGCAAAAGTTTTCGAGCGATGAAAATATATTTTTCAATTGTTTTTTAGAGGAAATATTTGCTCCAAAATTTAGCTTCAAATTGAATATCCTCCGAATGTTAAAAAAATATATCACAGCAACATTTTTCAAATTAAAAAAATATTCAAATTGATCTAATCCCAGAAAACGTGAGTCATAATTCCCTAAGTTATTTTCTTACTTGAAATCGTAGTTTGAATTAATGGACCATCCATCACTATCAACCGATAGTNGAGGACTTGTTTTATTATTAAACACTAAGAAAACCCGAAGAATTTGAGTAGAATTAATAAGATCTTTGATAAAAAATGTATATAAGATTAAGCTGAAACAAGTTATCCCCATGAAAGAAAAAGGCTTCTAGGCCTCCTGTTGCACGTTTGCGTTTGACCAGTGAGGGCCTCAAAATTAAGGATCCAACGCGAACGCGCCACGCCGGGCTTAAATGTCTCCTTATTCCATAACATATAGAAATAATTATTATTATATCCAATATTTACAGCTAATGCCCTTGTTATGCCAAAACATGACAGGGTTGTGGCTGATAGTATAAACATTTCACTGTTTCTTGCCATTGACTGCAGATATTTTAAAGCAGTTTTATTTGACCCTCGATTTAATACGAACCCTGCTATTGTTCATTTTCAAGATTTAAAGTATAAAACTTTTATATTCGAATCCGCAGCTCGACATCTATATTTTTTTGAAAACTCTAAATTTTATTTAGTTTATCTGATAACAAGATATCTTAGCCCTACGTTGCGCGTTCGCGTTTGACCTAATCGCGTTTATCAGGCAACGAAAGGCCTAGGGATTAAGGAGGTACTCGTCGGTTTTCGGCATTTTCAATCAAGGCTCAGAAAAAAACAAAACAAGTTATCAAAATTCTGGAAAGACATATATGCAGATCTATCCTTCTGCTACCGACTGAGTAGAAACAAATGTTTTGACCGCCACAGCACCAAGTGGCAAAAGAGTTCTAGAACACTTATTTTGTCTTCCATGTCACTTTTCTCAAAAACTGTTAGATTGAAATTGATCAAATTGTGTATAAATAATGGGATGTACTTTGTCTACTATATCCTTTTCCCAACGGAACTCCATATCAAAAACGTTTACTATCTCTATAGCGCGTGTTCGAATCCCACTAATGTTGTCTTACTGATTGTCTTGAGTATGATTATAGGCAAGCATGCTTGATATTGGAGCCCCTAAATTTGATCGGTGTGTAATCACTCAAGCAATCACTAAGACAATCACTCAGAAAACATCAGTGGGATTCGAACACGCGCTATAGAAATAGTAAACGTTTTGGAGATGGAGTTCCGTTGGGAAAAGGATATCCCTTTAACACCCCTTAGATTAACAAAAAGGTGTTAAAGGGATATGCCCACTGGCTTGTGTACGCGAAATTCAGAACAACTTTAATTTTATAGTTATTTAACACTTTAATATTGAAGTTGTTCTAAATTTCGCTAAACAGGCTAGTGGGCATTAATTATTGTTCTATAATTAATAAACCGTTTTTTTTAGATTTCACAATTTGAAGCTTAATTTTCTCAAAATAAGCTAGGTATATTTTTTTAATTCAGCATTAGTCGAAAAAGCTTGTCTTCCGAATCTCTGGTGAAATACTTTTTTTCGATTTATGGCATAAATTTTATGCTCTTATTAATAAAAAATTGCATTTCAGTTCAGCCGGATGTCAATTTTTCAGATTTCTAGAAAAATTAAGGTGCTCAAATAAAGCA
>SCLH01002305.1:0-41362 GCA_004367855.1 Oikopleura vanhoeffeni
TTTTAATGAAATTCATTTTTATTTTATTTTTATTAAAAAATGGCAAACTGTTACGCTTTAAATTAAAGTTCTCTTAGTGCCGCATGTCATCGCCTTGAAGAGTTTTAGTAAAAGTATGGTAAAAAATATTATTTAATAATAATTGTTAAATTTTAAATTGTATTCAGCAGACAATTTAGGGGTTCCAATATAGGCTACTTCTGCACGATGAACTACTGGAAAATAATCTGATTTGGGTAATACTTCAAGTGCCCATTATTTTGACCGTGCGTTCATAAATGACGTCATTTCAAGATTTTAATTCAGAATAAGTCCAAATCTATTTTTTCTGAATTTCAGTTTTGATCACGTTTCCTGCAGGTATTTATTCTACGCATTTTCGGTCATATATATACTTCAATTTGGACTGATTGTTCAATCCTATAAAATTTTGAACTTTGTCAAATTATGACGTCATGGCACCAGCCTTCGCGTTCCACTTTTTTTGAAACTTTATTCTATTCTTTAATATCGCCGAAACTGCCCCAATATTCGTTTTTTTCGGGAAAGTGTCGATATCCCCGAAAGGACCCCAATATTGCCAAAATTTTTGCCGCGCTGAAATCCTTTGCTGTAGGGGACAGTTTCTTTGTCGATCCGCCGCTTAAAAGTGAAAGGGCACGGTTTTCATAAAAAAATTAAAATTTTATTTTTAACGCTTCAAACAAGTCATCAGTGGACAAAACCCTACTCAAAGACCGAATTTATGACAAAATAAAATAATTCAGAAGAATTTTTTATTTAGATCTTTATTATAAAGTTATTAATAAAAAGCCGTTATTAAAAAACAACTGTTATTAGGAAAGAGATGAATTTGAAAACAATTAACCTTATTTGTTCTCAGTTTATTTGGTGACGAAAAATGGGTCGCTAGCGCACCCCATCAGGACTGTACCGGCTCGCTCATTCTCTCGCTCAACTAACCCTTCCTTAATGTTATCTTTGCACTGTTATTACGCACTGTACCTCGATGATTTATTTAGTCAGGGTCCATTGAGGATATCATTGTGGGTTCAGAAAAAATAGATCGTTAAAAACATTCACCCAAAGTTTTAACTTACCACAAGCAAGAGCTGGGCAAGTTTCAGTTTGACCTCATCTTCTGCTGGACATCCTGCATCAATTCCCAAATACTCCATTGTCACATGGTTCTAGAACATGAAATTCTTCGCCGCCCACAGGTCCAGTTGCACAATCGGGCAAGAGTAAGTCAGCAACTTTAATTATTTATAAAAGCTGGACGAAACTTTTGAAAGACTACAATATTGTTCACGTTCCTGAATTTGGTACTGAATAATTAAGATGACTAAAGGGGAGTGGGTGCGCTGATTTTGGACCTTTTAAAATCTCATTTCACCACCAAAGTAGTGAAGGACATACAGAAATATGACTTTTATTATAAAGTTATAATCAACAGGCCGTTATTAAAAAAACAACTGTTATTAGGAGAAGATGAATTGAAAACAATAACTCTAATTGCTTCTCTTTTATTGTGGTGACGAAAATTGGGGGTCGCTAGCGCACCCCAAATCAGGACTGTACCGCTCGCTCCATTTCTCTCGCTCAACACCCTTCGTTAAGTTATCTTTCACTTTATACGCACTGTACCTCGATGATTTTATTTAGTCAGGGTCCGTATTGAGGATATTCATTGTTGGTTCAAAAAATAGATCGTTAAAAACATTCACCCAAAGTTTTTAACTTACCACAGCAAGAGCTGGCAAGTTTCAGTTTTGACCTCATCTTCTGCTGGACAATCCTCATTCAATCCCAAATACTCCATTGTCACATGTTCTGAACATGAAATTTCTTCGCCGCCACAGGTGCCAAGTTGCCACAATCGGGAAAGAGTACAGTCAGCACTTAATTATTTTTATAAAGCTGACGAACTTTTGAAGACTTACAATATTTTCACCGTCCTGAATTTGGTCTGAATAATAAGATGACTAAAGGGAGTGGGTGTCGCTGATTTGGACCTTTTAAAATATCATTTCACACCAACTAGTAATGGACATACAGAAATATGTGATTTTATTATAAATTTATAATTAAACATGCTGTTATTAAAAAACTACTGTTATTAGAGGAACATGAATTGAAACTATAACCAAATGTTCTCTTTGTTATTTGTTGTGACGGAAAGGTGGGGATCGCTAAGCGTCACCCCAATCAGGACTTGTTTACCGCTCGCTCTATTCTCTCTACTCAATACCCTCGTTAAGTTATTCTTTGCACTTTTATACGCACCTGTACTTCGATATTTTTATTTAGTCAGGTGTCCATTGAGATAGAATTATTTATGTGGCAGTTCAAAAAAATAGTAGCGTTAAAAAATTCATCCCAAAGTTTTAACTTACCACAAGCAAGAGCTGGGCAAAGTTTCAATTTGACGTTTCATCTTCTGGTGGACACCCTGCATCAATCCAAATACTCCATGTCACAGTGTTCTAGAACAAGAAATTTTCTTCGCCGCCACATGGTGCCAGTTGCACAATCGAAAAAGTTACAGTCAGCAACTAAAAAATTATATTAAGCTGGGACGAACTTTGGAAGAACTCAAAAATTTGTATGGCCTTAATGGCTCTGATATAATAGAGATGACTTGGTGCAGCAACTGCGTTCGTTGGAACTTAATTTTCATTGCTTTCAAATGGACCAACTGAGCTTTTAGGATACAGCTAGGATAGCCCAGTCTTGTGAAATACTATTATTGAGCTTTCTGCGAAAGAACGTCACTTATTTATGTATGCAGACACTCCTTTCACACTAAGCAACCCTAAAAGTCCTTAGTCAAAATGGTGTGACTATGTCTCCCCAGGTTAAATTGTCGAAATTAAGCTGAACTTCCGCCATAACTTGTAAAGTGGTTTGCCAAACTTTGATCTTCAGCAAAATTTGCAGCAAATTTCGTTGGTATGTTCTCGTGGTAGATATATGGATACCAATCACCCGTTTTTTGGCATAGCTCGGTCGGAAAGACAATTCTCTGGGAGATAATAAAAAGTTCATCGAATGTTTTCCAGGCAAGCTCAGCGAGAAAGAAAGCTCAACTCCGGAACTTTTGAATATTTAACCTGAAACTCGAAGTATGATTTTTTCCTAAAAAACCAATTGGAAAATTTTGGAAAATAAGTTTCTTTGATTCACTTTGAAAAAGACCTTAAAAAGATCACTGAATAACTTTCTGGAGAACTTGGATCTTCGATTGCATGATATTTTAAAATTCAGTAGTTTATAATTAATCGAACGTTCTTTTTAAACTTCATTTTGAAATAATTGAAAAAAAGATTACATCTTCATTCGAATTTGGTTAGTTAGTGACTCTTTGCTATCAAATAGTACAGCTTTTATTACAGGACAACAATTTTTTAGAGAACAAAACGATCTTTAACATAATTCAAAGCAATATTTGTTGGTGGTTCAAAAAAATAGTACGACGAAAACTTTTCTTCAACGTTTAAACTGACCAACAAGCAACCTGGACCAGTTTCAGTTTTGAACCTCATTCTTCTGCCTGACACCTGCATCAACCCCAAATACTTCCATTATCACATGTTTTAGACAAGAAATTTTCTTCGCGCACAGGTGCCATGCACAATCTGGGAAGAGTACAGTCAGCAACTATAATTAATTATATAAAGCTGACGAACTTTGAAGACTGAAAAATTGTTTGCCAGATTGGCTCTTGTTACTATAGATAGCACTTCCACCATTAATATCGACTTTATGGAAAAGGTGGATTTGTTCTGAAATTCTTGGGGGTATAATATATTAAAAATGGAAAAAAAAATTATGAAAAAATATTTTGGTAGTCACTGTGATTCAAAAATGATAGCGATTTTTCGTTTTTTCGATTTTTGGCCGAAATGGAATGGTGGAAAGCTGCTAACTATAGAGATGAAGCTTAATGTAGAACTTGTTGCTAGAGCTCAATTTCATGCTTTCAAAGAAGCCAAACTGGGCTTTTAGGATAACAAGCTAGACGCCATCTTGTAAAACTATTATGAGCTTCTGGGAAAGAATCTCACTTTTTTATGGTTTTCAGAACTCCTTCACAATAAGCTCACGAAAAGGACCTAAAGTTCAAAAATGAATGAGCTATGTCTCCCCCGGTTAATTCGAAATGAAGGCTTTAAATTTCGGCCATAATTGTTAAAGTGGTAGGCAAAACTTTATTTCAGCAAATTGCAAATTTCGTTATATGTTCTTTAGAACATGGAAACAATCACCGTTTTTGGCAATTGCTGTCGGAAAACAATTCCTAGGAAGAAGTTATTAAATATCATGGATGTTTTCTAAGCAAGCTTAGCCAGAAATAAAACTCAAACTCGGAACCTCTTGAAAATTTCAACCTTTAAACTCGAAATATGTTTTTTTTTAACAATTGGCGAAAATTCTAAATAAGTTCTCTCGATTTCTCTTCAGAAGAGACTTGAATATAAAGTCACTGAAAAACTGATCTGAAACTTGGATTCATCATTGATGATATTTTAAAATTTCAGTTTTTAATAGATTAACCATCGAACTGTCTATTTTTAAAACTTCATTTTGAAAAAAAATGAAAAAAAGACTAACATTTTTATTTTTTATTTTGGTCGTGCAGTACTCTTTTGCTATGCAAAAGTACGCTCTTTATTAGGGACAACGATTTTTTAAGGGAAGAAAACGATTTTTACATAATTCAATCAGATATTTATTGGGGGTTCAAAAAAATTAGTTATCGACGAAAAAACTTTTCCCGAAAGTTTTTTAACTAAACCACAAGCAAGAGCTGGGACAGTTTCAGTTTGACCTCATTCTTCTGCTGGACAGCCCTGCACATCAATTCCAAAATATTCCATGTCACATGTTCTAGAACATGAAAATTCTCGCCGCACAGGTGCCCAGATTGCAATTGGTGTAAAGTTACAGTCAGCAACTAAATAATTTATAAAGCTGCGAACTTTTGATTACTTATAAAATTGTCTTGGCCTAAATGGCTCTGTATTATAGAGATGACTTAATGAGGAATTGTTGCGTAGACTTAATTTCATGCTTTCAAATAACCAAACTGGGCTTGTCTCCCCGGTTAATGTCGAAATAAGCTGAAATTTCGCCAATAACTTGTTAAAGTGGTAGGCAAAACTTATCGTCAGCAAACTCTGACATAATTTCGTTATATGTTTCTTTAGAACATGAAAACATCACCGTTGTTTGTGCAATTGCTTAGTCGAGAAAACAATATCTCCTAGGGGAAATTTATAAAGATTCATGGAATGTTTTCTAAGCAAGCTCAGCTCAGACAAAAAAACTCAAACTCGGAACTTCTTGAAATTTATGAACCTAAAAGCTTGAAATATGTTTTTTTTAAATCAATTGGAAATTTTAAAAATAAGGTCTTCAATTTCTTTCAAAGAAGGGCTTGAATAAAAGTCACTGAAAAACTGATCTGAAATTGGATTCATCATTGATGATAGTTTAAAAATTTCAGTTAGTTTTAATAGATTAAAATCGAACGTTCATTTAAAAACTTCATTTTGAAAAAAAATGAAAAAAAGACTACGTTTTTTATTTTAATTTGCGTGGAGTTACTCTTCGCTATTTGAAAAAGTGACGCTTTTTTAGGACAACATTTTTAGGGAAAGAAACGATTTTTACATAATTCAAATCAATTTTATTAGGGGGTTCAAAAATAGTTACGGACGAAAAACACCTTTTCCAGAGTTTTAACAACCACGCAAGAGCTGGACATTTTCAGTATTTGAACCTCATCTTCTGCTGAACACCCTGCATCCAACCCAATACTTTTCCATTTAATCACATGTTCTAGGAACATGAAATTTCTTCGCCGGCCACGGTGCCAGTTGCACATCCGGAAAGCAGTACAGTCAGCAACTTAATAATTTATAAAGCCTGGGCGAACTTCCGAAGACCTACAGTGTATTAATTCTGACTTTGAATCAGCTCAGATTTTTTCGCCATAAAATTTTGACCGCAAAATCGGTTATTTTTAATTAAAATGATTTTAAAATCCAAGCTTGATTGATTTTAAAGATACTCACCAAATTGGACACTTGCTGGTCAATTGCCACATGACGCCTAAAACTTTTCATTATTTTCACCGTTACTTAATTTTTGTTAACATTAATACCCCTAATTTTTTGCGTCAATAATTTTATTTCTTTTATTACGGCAATCTGCCAATTCGCACAAAATTGTGTTCCTGTTACATTCTTATTGCGCGCAATCCTGTCCGGAAGCGAAGATTCTCGCGACCAACAAATTTCATTGACACCTGCTCGTTGATTTGGGCCAATCAAAAAAATAATTCCCTAATTTCTTGAATTCAAGTTGCAGATGATTTTAAGTTTTAATTAGTCAGGATGGTATTATGTAGTGATCCCCTAAAGGGTCCTAAATAACTAAATCGGCTCTGAACTCAACGGCGCCGCTAGGCGGGCGAAATTATATCAAGGCGCATTTTAGAATTTCTATTTTCGCGCGTTTCGCGAAATCAGTACATTCAAGTCGTTATTAGTAGTTTTTAGAGTCGTATTTTTAGACCCGATTTATCCGTGCTTTTATATTGTTTAAAAAATAAGCAATGAATTTATTAAATATATATCGTCGTTATTTTTGTTTATGATTACCAAAACCGCAGGAAAAAGATCATAACAATTGGTTAGGTTCAACTTCATCTCGAGGCAGATGTTGCATTTGGTTATATTATCGCTAAAATATGGAAAAACCACCGTTTTCGCGAAATTTTTCGTCGGAAAAAAAATTATCAAATTCACATTTTGAATTTTCTCAAGCCAGCTCAGCAAGCAGTAAGATTCAAATCGAGCACTTTATTGAAATTTCAACCTTGAAATCCGAAAAATGATTCTTCTAATTCCCATGAGAAGAATTCGAAAAAAAGGCTTTTTTTGGCCAATACTCAATAGGGACACTAAAAAAACTATTGAAACTTAGCTTACGTCATGATGGATTCAGTGATTTTTTTGAATTTGAGTAGTTTTTAGTAGGATTAAAGCAAACGTTATTTTGAACGTGCATTTGTAAAAAAAAAAATATAATTTTTCGAAAATTCAGCGTCGTTGGACTTTTCGCTAGTACACTTTTATCAATTTGGGCATTTTTAATGCCTCAAAGGGCCTCATAAACCAGGGGACCAAGTTCCTCCTTTGATTGGAAGGAAACTATTTCACAGAACTGAAATAAGTATTAAATAGGGGTTCAAAAAGAATAGTACGACGGATAAAATTTTCTGAAAGTTTTAACTTACCACAAGCAAGAGCTTGCAAGTTTCGTTTTACCTCATCTTTGCTTGAACAGTTCCTGCATCGACTCCGAAATACTCCACCGAGACCAAGTTCTAGAACACAGAAAGTTCTTCTGCGCCACAATGTCAGTTGCAGCACTCGGCAAGAGTAACAGTCGACAACTGAATATTTATATATAACTAGACGCCTTAACTGCTAGCAACTGCAAGAAACCTAATAGGTTAACCGTATAGCATTCATTGCCATGAGAGGTTAATAAATCCTTCAATACACAGCAAAAATGGATGATAATATCCATTGGAAATGCATAACAAAGCATAAAATTTTTTCTGTAACTCAAATTGCACTACTAGAGACGCAAAAAACAATGTTATCGTCAGAAGTTTTTTTTAGCTGGACGAGTCTTTCATCCATGAGCGGTTCCTTAGATTTTTTTGCAACTTACCCTAGAATTATCCTGAGGCGTTGATCTGAAAGGGACCAACAAGCGACACATACCTTAAGTGGTCGGTTATATCAGACAAGATTTTAACTTTTTTAATTTACTTTGATCGTAAAAACTTTCTTGCCACTTTTGGAATTTTCAAACAAATGTTTATTAAATGATAGGGTGCCACGCGTTAGGGGCCTCGGGTGCATTTTTTGGACAGTTACCTATATTGGGCTCTTGAATTGGAAAACTTTTACCTGGATTGATATTATTTCCAACATATACATCAAAGTGTGATTCATAATCCAGGCAACTTTGTAACAGCGAATTTTGCATTATGGCTTTTTGAGTAAATTTGAGTTTAAGAATTTAACTTTCGAATTCGAGAAATATGAAAAAGTTTTGGAATAAAAGTTCCAAACATAATGAAAAAATGCCATACTTACTCCGTTTCAAATTTTTTAATATTTGTTCCTAATCCAACGACAACAAAACTTCTACAAAATGGACTACTTTAACTTTCGACTCTAGTCGACCACATATTTTTTTATGCACTTTGAAAAACGATATGACATGGTTTAGTAATTTTTGGTCAAAAATAATAGAGAATATTATGAAAATTTTTCTCATTTCATGTTCAAAAAATTTTTCAAAACTAATTTTTTCTCGGGAATTCAATCAGCATAATTATATTGAGATGCTTACTTTCTACTTTTATCCAAATATGTCCTCGCATTTTGTTTCTTCGCTGCTTAAACCATTACACACCAAAATATTCTATCCCATTACACACTAATTGTACTAAATTGTACAAGCCCTTTTCAAAAAATCATAAATTACTATCACACATCCGATCTCAAATTACGACTTATTTAGGCAGTCCAAACAAATATCTTTCAAACTTGTCTTTTAAAATTAGAGTTATTTTTCAAGTTTCAAAGGCTCCAAAAGCGATACTCCTTCAGCGATAAAAAGTCACATTTTCGAATTTTGTCTATATATTAATAAACTCAGACAGTTTCAAATTATGTATTTTAATCACATATGAACATTAGAATCTTACTTAATGAAGCCAGTTTTCAGAATTATTCTCTATTAGTATTACTGGAGTAACGAAGTTTTCTTTAAACTCTAATTTTTCAAAAAGGGGCGCATTTGTCAGCTGGGTGAACTGGGTAAAGCGTCCCGTATCCACGCTGACACCGAAATATTCAGGACCCAGGCCATGTTGTGTGGTTCATTCAAAAAAACGGATTCGAAATGAAAAAATACTCACAAAAACATACGTAAATCGAGTAAAACTGCGATTGATTAACTTCAAGAAGAGATTAATTTATAATAGAGAAATATTATGGGTTAAGTTAAGTTAATTATTGCTTAATAATCCGAGTTATCAATCATACAGCTATAATTCATAATTTTTTTGTGTTTGTGATTTCAACTTGTTTTGTTGATTTTTTGTAATTTTCGGCGATGCACAAACTTGAAATCCCACTGTGTTGACAAGTATATAGGTACGGATTATAATTTGAAAAGTCAAGCTTTGTGTTCCTTGAAAAAATTCTGCATCAGTGAGTGAGTATTTAAAACATTTAGAATTATGTTCGTTTTATGTTCAATCGTCAGTTTTGTGTGAGACATAAGTGTTCAGAAAAAACGTCCTTCTATTTTGATTAGAACAGCTCTCCAATTTGGACATTAAATTATGCCATCACATTTAATTAACATATTCTTGATCCTCAAACAATTTTAATAATCGTCTTTGATGTTTTCTATCGAAAATATTGTCATACTAGACTTCACAGCTATTTGTATGAAGCGGAGTTCAAACTTTATGAGGAGAGCTCAAATTATATTTTGTTTTGTCTTTTCGTCCGCTCTCAGTCGAACGGTAGCGATGCAATCTAGATTTTAAAGTCGATATTTGAAAATTTCAGACATATTTTGTCTTGATCATTGTGAATATCTCATAAAAAAATATCAAGCGGTTAAATTCTAATCGAGAAATCTGGGGATTAAAAAAATGCATTTGTACAAGCTTGTACGATTCGGCGTAATGGGTTAGGGCGGTAACCGACGATAGGCTGTATCCGGAACTCATAAGCTGAGTAGAGCTATTTTGTGTGTATTTGTCATTTTCGTGGTGGTTTTGCTTCCAAAAAAAAAAAAAAATTTTCCATGTCAAAAATTTTTCAAATTTTCTATATTTTCAAAGTTTTATTTCCTCCTTAACCGCCGACTGTATCTTTTGGAGTAATTAATTTTTTGCCCTTAATTTTTGTTGCACATTAGATCACTGGGAATGAGATCTTGAACATGGCAATAAAACAATTTTCAAATTTCGAAAAAAAAAATTCAAATATTTTCTGTTATCCGAAAATTTGGAGGTAACGACGGAGGGCTGTTTCTCGAGGGACTCAGAAGTGAAAGAAAGCTGGTTTTAGCTGCGATTCTCATTTTTTGCGTTAACGGGTTGCTTATAAAAACCTAAAAAAAGATGAATTTCGATAAAAAAATTTCCGAATTTTGCATAATAATGGAATTTTTCCAAGTGTTTTTTCAGGTAATTAACTTTTTCTCGTGATCTAGAATATGGATCGGACTATCTTTTCAACTAATTTATATGTGCAAACTTACTGACAAAAATGTATCAAAAATGATTTTTACTCAAAAAAAGTTTGGAATTTTTCTTCAAAATCCTATTTTGACGAATTTGAGGGTAATAAACTTTTGAGTGCCTCTAAAAAGCTAATGAGAAAAAAAAAAAAAAACTCTTTCGTTACCGACCTCGCTTTGCACACTTTTAAGAAGTGCTTTTCTCAAAAAAAAATCTGAGTATTTGTTCGACTAAATGAATGGGATAAACGACATGTGCAAAAACACCCATTTATTTTGGAAATTTCTCCAAATAAAAAGAAATTTGAAAAAATTGCTTTGTACGCGCTGTTAAGTCACAAATAAAGTTAATGACTGAAAAAAAAAGAAAATTTGATATCCAGGAGCTAGATAGGAATACTCCCAAAAAATGGAAAAAATCACTTTTTGGGACACGATATACCGGCCGTCCGGTCGTTACAAAAACTTTTGACGACCATATTTTAAAATTCAAACAAATATTCTCTATGAATCACGAAGTTGAACTCAATACGAATTGCGGTTTGCTCAGGACTAACGTTTGAAAATCAGTAAAACCCGTCAGTTACCCCCTTAAGCCCTCTTTAATCAAAAATTAAAAAAAATATTTCACCGAGACTTGCCTAATTGGTAAGTCAACCTATCCACCACGTGAAATTAAATGAATTAAACTCATGAAAATAAATATTTCTTTCGATGTGCTAAAATTTCGTTTTATTTCGTTTTTTAAGGAAATTTAAATTTTCGATTTTGACGTAGAAATGATATAAAATTAAATTATATTAATTTTTGATGGTGGCCGAGACCATTTTTTTAACCTTCTAATTACTAGAAAATAAAAAAGAAATTGAAATGTAATTTAGACACCTAAAGAAGCAAACGCGCGTTTTGTGAGTGTTTTTTCAAAAGACGATGTATAAAGTAAAAATAATCGATCTGAAGAAATCAGATAATCCAAAGTGAGCTCAAAAGTGCCAACTTACGTTTTAAATTTTTTTTATCCGAAAATTATGAAGTGGCAAAAAGTTGATTACAGATTTTTTTTATTCTTGTAGGATCTGAATGAATTTAAAAAAATTGGATTATGTCCGAAGAAATTTTAAAATATCATCTTATTTGTCCGTTATTATTAAAAAAAGTGCTCAAAATGGCTGTTTTTGGTAGATCACGGCTAAAACAATTTAACTCGAACATCTGAAGTCAAAAAAACTTTTCCTGAAAAGTGTTTTCTTAAAATCGATCATTTTCGGAGAATATTCGAACAATTTTCCAAATCTTGTTAACTTTGTGATTACGAGGTGCTTGAAGTTTAGGTGACTTCAAAATTCGGCAAAAATATGTATTTTCATCAAAATTACTTTTAAAGAAAATTAAATTTTTTTATTTTCTGCATTAAAAATTTAAAATGGCGAAAAAATTAGTCAGATCCGATGTCTATATTACGAGTTTCAGTCAATTATTTGGAAAATAATACTCGGAAAAAAACTGAAATTTTTCCATATTTATGAGTTTTTTTCAGTCAAAATTGAAAAAATTCTATTTTTTGTAGGCAAACCGTTAACAAAATTTCGAATGCAGCATCAATTAATATTTTACCACATATGGTTTCCGAGATGTAATCCTCGTGGAGTACGTCGATTTTCGGGATCTAAGAAACCATTTGTAATTTTTAATTTTCGAAAATTAAATTTTTTTATTTTGATTTACAAGATTCAATTAAGAGTGAACTCATGCAATCAAAATTACCGTCAACGCGGTGAAACTTTAAAAGTTACAGCCAGTAGAAGGAAAATTATACTTAAAAAAAATGGGAAATTTGGGAAATTTTTTCAAATCAAAATTTTCTTTCAATTTTTTTGGAATGAAACTGATTAAAAAATTGAGAATGAAGTAAAAATAAGCTTTCTATCATGTCTGAGAGCTGAAATATATCGTCCGTGGGGTACTCCCTTAATCTTATTTTCTTCAGATCTATAATTTAATAATACTTAATAAATCGCCTTTTGAAAACACTCAAAAAACGGAAGATTTCGGTTGGAGGTGTCAAAATTGACGAAATTCATTTTTTTATATTTTTATTAAGTAAACAGAAAAACAGTCTCGAATTCAATTAATTTTATTCGGTTTCATACGATTTCTACGTCGAAATCGAAAATTAAAAATTTTCAAAAAATTTGAGAAAAAACTAAAATTTTGGCACATCGAAACCAAAAATTTGTCATGAGATGAACAAAATGAATTGAATTCGGTGGTCGGGACGGCTTAACAATAAAGCAAGTTTGAGTGAAATAAAATTTGTTTATTTTTGATTACCGAGGGCTTCGACCGATTTCTCACAAACCGTAGGTTCGTTGCAAAAATTATGATTAAGACTATGAAGAAAAGTGAAGAAACCAAACGAGCAGATATTTGAAAAAAAATAAAGGTGCATTCGCGTAATTTTCAGCCAGTGAATTCCGAAAAATTAGTTTGAAAATTTTTAAACCAGAAATGTGGAAAATTTCCGAAATATTTCCAAAAAATTCCGAGCAAAAATCACAAAAAATGACATTTGATTTTTCAAAGAGCATATTAATAATATTTGGTCAACAACGTTAAAAGTTAAAATAGCCATTCTGAAGACTCTTTTTCGTTGATTCGAAAAAAATAATTTTTAGAAATATTGAGGGTAATATAGATAGCTACTAAAAGTTCTTCACAAAGAGCCCATATGCGTATCTGTCTGATAGCACCGACCTTCTAAAGTGATTGTTATGCGCACAACAGTAGTATTGAAGCAAATGTATTAATTTAAAGTTAATTGAAAACATTTCCATTGGTTACAATTTCTACTTACCACAAACAAGATCTAGGCAAGTTTCAGTTTTGACCTCATCTTTTCCTGGACACTCTGCATCAACACCAAATACTCCATTTTCACAGGTTCTAGAACATGAAATTTCTCCGCCGCCACAGGTGCCAGTTGCACAATCGGGAAGATTACAGTCAGCAACTAAATAATTTTATAAAGATGACAAACTTTGAAGACTAAAATATTTTCACGGCCTTAATTGAGTCCGTACTAAAGAGGTGACTTGAAGGGGAAACTTTTTGCTCGAATTAAATTTTATTGGTAAAAATAACCAAACTGGGCTTTCAGGATACAAGACAGATTATAGTAACGTTATACTATATCTGAGAAGTTGTTAACACCACGTGGTTAAAACCGTGTTATCAAAATAGAGCGTAACGTCACTCAAATTGAGTGACTCAATGAAGGAGCTCGAAAATACGAAAGAATCGTAGAATCCGATTCTTATTTTGGATTCCTAGCGAATTCCTCTAATAAATTAAAGAATAATAATACCGTTTAATATTAAGTTAAATAATAAGTTTTACTAATTGGCTTCACTTACTCAAAAAAGCATTTTGTAACATTAGTAGTACTCTTTGCTATCGAATAGTACGCTTAAATCAATTTTGAGCATATAAATGCTCCTAAGGCCTCATAAAACCAGCAACCAGTACCTCCTTACGGGTATGGACCATATCGTATGGTGGTTCGTACAATTTCAGCAGTAATTATATCATAAAAATGAACCAAATCGATTGTGATTCATTAAAAAAAATTAACCTGAAAAAAACAAAAACATTTTCGAAATTTTTGGATTTAAAAAATTTTTCCAAGTATTTTTATCTACAAAGTCGATTAACTTTAAAATTGTGGTAAAAATTTGCAACATAATTTGCAGTTTTGCAGTCAGTGAAAGCCGGACTTTAATTTGAGCCTACTTTCGATTTCATCCGACAAAAAAATTCACTTCCGGTGCACTCAAATGACAAATCAAGAGTTTTACGCACTGAAATCAAAAATTTAAAAACAAGAATTTGTTTTGCTTTTTATTATCTCATTTCAAATAATACAAAATTATCAAAACCAGGGAGAAGATAGGTTTACAAAAACGAAAATGTTTAAAGTCGGCGGTTTTCAGAGATTCTAGAAAATGTTTGACGAAATTGAGAAAAATAAAAACCCAGAATCTTTCAGTCTACTAAGTTCCTATATCTGTGGTGAATATCAAAGCTTTTGATAAAAAGCCAGGGAAGAGATATGTTTTGAAATATGGAAAGTGTGCCGTGTTACAGAGATGGTACAAGGAGTGTAATGCCGAAAAAAATCCGTCAGTCTGATTTTTGAGATTAAAGTGCGATCTACAATCTTGTGTGTTCATAACTACTGAGATATTTTCCTATTTCGCGCATGATCACCTTGAATATGTCAAATAAGGAACCACCATCACCTTAAATTGGAGAAAGTACTGATTTCTCCAAAATGCAAATCAGTATTCATTGGAAGTTCAAATAAAATAATACGACGGAAAATCATTACTCAAAGTTTTAACTTACTACACGCAAGAGCTGGACAAGTTTCAGTTTTGACTTCATCTTCTGCTGGACACTCTGCATCAACTCCAAATAGACCATTATCACATGTTCTAGAACATGAAATTTCTTCGCCGCCACAGGTGCCAGTTGCACAATCGGGAAGAGTACAGTCAGCAACTAAATAATTTTATAAGGCTGACGAACTTTGGAGACTTAAATATTTTCACGGCCTAAATTTAGTCTGAATTATAAAGATGTCTTGAGGGGGCACTGGTCGCTCGAATTAAATTTTATTGGTAAAAATAACCAAACAGGGCTTTTAAGATACAAGCCAAATAGCCATCTTGTAGAACTATTATTAAGCTTGTGGAAATTTTTTTTTACTTTTTTATGTATGCTTACACTTCTTCACACATAAGCAACACAAAAGGACTTAAGTCAAAATGGTAAGACTATTTCTTTTAAGGTTTTATGACGAAATTAGCTATAATTTTGACAAAACTTGTAAAAGCGGTAGGCCAAACTTTATCTGGAGCAAATTTCTCTATTTTCTCCAGAATATAAATAATTATCTATTATGAATCATAATTTATGATCAAGGACGTTAGACTATACAATTCTTGAAAGGGAGACAATCCACAAAAATGCAATGAAGAAATAGAATCTTAGGTTTCATTTGAACTTTCATTTGAGTTTATTCTGAATATACATTACCAGTTATTTGGGCCAAAGTTGTTGGTGCTGTTGTTGTTGGAGCTAATGTTGTGGTTGTTGAGATATTAATACAAGCAAGCAAATTGAATTCGGCTTGGGTCACTAATCCTGACAGCTTGCGTGTGAACCACCCACAGGTTCGTTCTTTTGTCAACGGATCTCGAGGACATTTACATCGCATGGAGAAAGTTGCAGGCTGAACCTCGCCCAAACTAAAAAAAAATTATCTTCGAACTAAGAACAGAATTTTGAGTCTGGTAATAAATTGAAATAACCCAAATTCGATAATTAAAATCAAGTGATCTAAGTTTTGATTTTTAATTAATTAAGTTACTTCATGGTGAGATTGCCATTTTTCAGACTTGATGATATATTCGAATTTTGCCAAAACTAATTTGCTGGCGAGAATTTTCTGTTCGCTTGACAAGTCGCTTCGCTTACTAGAATAGATCTTGTTCAGCGAAATAAGATCTTCGAAATCAAGTTTGCAAGATTTAAGCGACGAAACATTTATGAAAAATATTTTTTAAAACTTTACATTGAAATGTGCTCAAGAAAAAAATTTATCACCGCCAATAAGAAGATTGAATTTCATTCGTGGCTCCCTTCGTCATTATCACCGGCGGACTGATGTTTTTATCAATTGAGTCTATAAAAAATCTCTGAGTTTTTTTGATTTTTTGACTTTAACGCGCATTAATCATGGGGTTAGCGCGCTGTCGGTCGTATTGTTTGGAGGCCACTTATAGGTCTCAAAAAACATCATAATTGCTAGAAGTTGCTCCGAAAACAAAAACTCAGTAAAAAACCAAGAAAATTTTCAAAAAAAGATGAATATGTTTCCGATTAATTCCCGTAGATAAAGATAAACATCTAATTTGTTATCAGGAAAACTCAAAATATCACAAAATGATAGGCCGATGTGACATCTTCTTGCCATCACCTAAGGTACAATTTCATGTTATTCTGAATTTGATAGCAGAACATTGTTTTCGGCATTTTCACTTCCGGTTTCCAAAAAACGATTTTTGGGAATTCGACAAAAATTAAAAAATAAATTACCGGGACATTTTTTTTTGACAAACTCATACTCAAACTCAGATCCGATTAAAAGCGTGAAATTCTGAAATAAGGCGGTTTTTGGCAGTTCTTTAAAATCTACGTCCGAAATTTAACAATGTGCTTCTCTTCAATTACGACCAATATCATTTTCGTGGTTCATGCGAAGTTTGTATGCGAGTTCTAGGAGGCCGTTCATTTTGAAATTTGATTAGGCGGTTTGGAACTCTCCGCATGGTGGCACTTATGATATTTCAAAACAAAATCTGAGGAAATTTTTGTGTCTATAAAAGCAAAATCTATTGAATGGCTATTCTCAAAAGTTTAAAACATGTTTTAATCTGATAAAATAGTGTACAAAAGTGAAATCTAGCAGCCACTACCTCCAGGTAAATGACCAAAATATTAACCTTCATCTTGGTCTACCCTGGTTGATTTATCTTTATTCTTGTGAAAAATTCATCGCTGAAACCACTTGATTTGAAATCGTTCTTCGTGGTAAACCAGGGTAAATTAAATAAAAAGGTCTCAAATTTATTATTTAAAATAAAATTTTAAATAATACAGGGTGTAAGGTTTTTACCTTCTTTTTTCCAAACTGGTTACACTTGATTTCCGCCGTTTTGATTGGTTGTCAGAAGAGTTTTTTCAGATTCAACCAATCAAAATGGCGGAAATCAAGTGTAACCAGTTTGGAAAAAAGAAGGGAAAAACCTTACACCCTGTACATGAATTGTATGACTAAAAGAAAGAAAGTCTCGAAGAAATTGTTTGCAAACGTTTTTAAAGTGCTAAAGATAGAGTATTGTTACCTGAATACATTCCCGACAGTTGTGCACGTTTGAGTACATATTTTTCGGCCATATTTGAATCCACAAGTTGTCGTTATACCAGCTGGTGCGACGAGATCGGTATCGCATGTTTCACAACCACCAAGAGTTTTTTTCCAAAAAAAACCTTTTGATTTGTTCCATCTGAGCTCGAGTTATTCAAATTAAAGATAATTGTTAAATTCCGAATCTTTGGAGTAAACAGCTTGATTCTGAGAAAAAATATTCAAGAAAACTATAACAAGTTTGAAATTTCGAAAAATAAATTTCTATATAATTTTTGTTTATTTTTTTGTAAGCAAACCATCCTGAAAAAAATAAACAATGCACAAAAAGCTATTTATTATTTATAAATACAAACCCAAAAATATACCAGTCCGGAAGATTGTACCAGTTAAGGCTCACTCCCATAATTATCCTAGGAAAGTTAAATTGTGGTTCAGTGGCAGTTTTGAAGTTCAATTCGAATTTTAATGAACATAGTTTTGTGTTTAACACAAATAAAATACAGTGAGCAATTTTATATTTCTGTACGGAAAAACACTTGTACACTAAACTTGGGCCAATAGTTTGCTGAATTTTTGAATACAGAGCACCCAAATGTTAGAATAAAACAATTTTCAACTTGTTCTCTTTCGGTCATCTCAAATAAATGATAATTCAAGAATATTTATAGAAACATATAAAAAGTATAGTTTCGACAATTTTTTGCTAATTCTGTCCTTTGAAGCATTAACATGAGCAGAAGTTTATAAACGACCTCTCAAAACTTTCACCTGTTTAGTGCACATTAAATCAGTCAGAGTGTACCACTCAGGGAGCACCGACTGTATTAATATAACGACCATATTTATCACAAGGGCTCCTGGTCGTTTTCAACTAGATTTTTAGCCAGCATTTTGAATGATTCGGTTTTTGAGAACAATTTATCGGATAACATTTTTAGATAGCTCAAACTGAATACAAATATCTTGTGAATAATAAAATAAAAAATGGTCCAATCCGGCTATTGTTTCAAATTAAAAAACAAATAATAAAACAATTTCAGTGAAACAAGGAAGAAATTAAAAAAATATTCCGATGAACCAATGTGCTATCTGAGAATAAAATCAGATGATTTGTTTTCAAAAGATAAATTATTTTAAAATGTTTGATAAAAACCAAGTAAAAACCACGGAAGGCCCAGTAATAGATATAATAAAGACTTCATATTATTGTATGTTTAACTCAAATCTGCATTTTGTTCGTCTTCTGCCGGTTGCAATATATCCATCAGCACATTTGATAGCGCAAGTGGCTTGATCACAAATATGATCACCGTTTGTTGGCGTTTCTAATGCTGGACACAATGAAAAGAAAGCAGCAATTTTGTCAGTAGGATGTCCCCAACCTCCATCATTTCTTAATTCGACTAATCCTAAAAAATCTTGATAAGCTGGTTGAATGTGTTCTACGGCTGCAGCCAGAGCGGGAATAAAAAGCTGTAATTGGCTGACCACAGTATGATATACATTATTTGGGTTTATCTCAAATAACTTCCGCTTATGAATATGCAGAAGAGATCAAGCGTCAAATTTTCGACTCAAAACAGCGTAGAAATAACACTTCTAGAGCTTTTCGATTAAAATCTGTCATAGAGTTTGAAATTTTATTTCCTAAATTATTAAGCCTTCCAAGAATGGCGAAAATATAATATTGAAATGAATAATATCGACAATTTTGTCGTTCAATTTAATGAATAACGTTAAAAGCTTTTTTGGGTCTGTTGAGCTGGATTATCATCTCGCTTCGGAAACACAAATCGCGCTGTGATATGAATGTATTTTGCGCGCCGTGAGTTCACTTCCAAAAAAATATTGTGTGGCCCTTCTACTAACTTGGCACAGATGTCGGCTGAATTAGTCTGAATCAAATAGGACTAACCCAGTTCAACACATCCCAGAAATTTAAGTCAATTTACAAAAAAAATGGAAATTTTTATTTCCACGAGCTAAATGTAGCAACTGGTTGAGTCATCTGTTTTGTATGCCTTCAGTCGGACTTGCTTTCTGGTCCAATCAGAGAGAGGGAAGGAGAAAGAATTTGCCTTATTTTTTTAGGTCCGTTCGAAACCATACAAAACAGATTACTCGATCAGTATTTTGAAAATTGGAAAAACTGATTATTTTGACCGGTATATCAGCCGGTGCTGTCATAGCACAAACTTTTAACTTCATTTTTTGTAAAATTTTAAACAAATATTTTCAGGAATTTCAAGTTTATTTTATGTTTGCAAGATACAGTATGATAATTTACACTATAATAAAATAATTTATACTTTTATGCCGAAGAACTTAGTTTTTTCCATTTTGAACATCTCTGGTTTTCGAAAAATGAAGATCAAAGTCGAAAATTAACAAAAATGATCACTCTGTCTCGATTTTTGAATCTTCTTCAAATTTGAAACGGGTTTTAAAAAGCACGCGTATAGGTAAAAAGTATGCGTAATGGAGTCGTATGAGTGAACGTTAAAGGGTTAAAACATTTCACCCTAACGCTGTACCTTTTCCTGTTGTGACAAAAATTCCGTTTCCCATCTTACACAAAATATTATCCAAAAATTATGTCTTTTGCAAATGATTTATGATTTATAATTTTTTTCCCCTTTCAACATGTAGTCCTCTCTTTTGTTAAATTGAAAGAAAATAGTCAGCCCAATTCCTTCATGATCGCCTATAATATTAATATCTTTAATTATTATTCTATATTATTATTGTTCTAACAACTGATAAACTTGTGCTATCTTTGTTAACATTGAATAATCCAACTCCATATTGTTAAGGTCATTGCCTTCGAGTCGACTAATTAGAACTTGTTACACTTGGTCCACGAAACATGTTATCTAAATGGTCATGCGGGTCCTTGCCTCCATAATGATAAGATCAGTCAGGAATTGAAGGTGATTAAAGGGGTGGTCGTCAAGAATGAAGTAAAAATTGAAGTTTTCTATGGGTAATTGCCGGAGCAGTACAACTTTTTCGACAAAATATGACCACAATTTAATTTGAATTAAAATCTTGCATCCTAATAATTCGAATTTGATGGATGGCTCGTCCAATCAAAACCGAGCTTTCAAAACTGACGGAATTATTTTTCAAAATGTATCTCCTTCCTGAGTTTTTAAGGTAGAACAATGATGTGTAGTTCAAATAAACTGGACAGAGAGTGAGCAGACCCCCGAGAAACGGGTTTGAAAAATTCTTGGATGTTGATTTTCTAAAAATTGATAAATTTCAATCAAAGATATAAAAAAAGATTCTGAGCAGTATTTTCAAAACAATAAAAAGTGCTTTGCTGACCATGTATGCGGAAAAAATAGCACCAAAATAATTATATTTTTCCAAATTTTCTATAAAATAAACTTCTCGATATAATTCGATTTTTATCCCGAATTATTGACGACCACCCCCTTGAGAAGGTTCTGAGTGCTGGATTACGCAAAAATAATCATTGAATGAACGGTTACATATTAGGGCGTTAAATTTGTAAATTGAGCAGTACCTCCTTCTGTTGGTATTTCAAGCGATCTCATGTAAACAGTTGATGGAGCAAACAATGTATCACTTGCGTTAAGTTAAAATTCGTTAGAAATCTCTGCTTGAGTATTAACAATTTCCCAAATAACATTTCTAGCAATTTTTATCGATTATTTATAGTCGCCATTTTCTTCCTTCATGTAGATTTTCCATTTTGTTTGAAATTCTGAAAGCTATCGTTGGTATTTTAAAGGTTTATTAATGAAATTGTTTTTGGAATTAAAGTCTTATCAAGAAAAAATTAAAAAAACAGATCTTAATGAGTGCCAAATTTCAAGTTAAATTCTCAGAAATTCTAAAACTGATCAACTGACACCTGAACTACTGTGTTTTGAAACACAGGCACAACAAAATACTATGGGGAAGTATTATTTTGGCCAACGGAATATTGTAACGGAACCAGAAAGTTCCGTTTAAAAGTTAAAGTCCCATTCAATTTAAAGAATCGTTGTGTTTTTTTCAAATTTCTTATCGGAACAGAAATGCATCATTTGGATGCAATTTCGTGTGATATACAGTTAAAACAGCACGGGAACCCGATACGAGCTCATGCATGTACTTTCAAGGGTAACTTTCGGAGAAAAATATTTTGGCATTAATAATTCTCACACTGCACCACCAGGTTGTGTAAAAAGCAATTTTTGGTATCTAGAAAATGGGATCAAATTTGCACCTATAAGTTTATTTATGGGGATAATTTTGTGCGCAAAATTTTTTTGCATCATTTGTTTTGACATCTGACACCACCTAGTAGCCTTCATAGCACTGTTTTTTATTTTAACACTGGTACTAGATACAATTCTGAAAATATACTTGTGGCCTATAACTTGTAGGCTATGAGTTATATGAGAAATTTTTCTAAAAAAAACATATCCGCATAATCGGTTATGACACCGGACACCATCTGGAGGTGTGAAGAGTAAAATTTGTTGGTCTCTCACCGTTTTCAACCTGTGATGTAATATCAAAATGCAATTCTTCAGATAAATTTGACTTGGTTCACAAATTTATGGAAAATTTGAGACTCAGTCTTCTTTTCATCGGCTTTAAGAAATAAGGTGTTTTTCCAATATTGGAAATACTCTCGAATTTCAGCAAAGTTTTGAGCACTTAAACAATTTTAATTTCATTTCAAAATGTTATTTAAGAAAAGGGCTGTTATTTATGATATCTGTTTCCATATGTGTTTTGTCTCAGGGGTGGGAAGCAAATTAATTTCATTATTTTTAAAAATTATTCTTGAAAGATCGAAACTACTTCCAGACGAAAGCTGAGGTTTCAAGGCCTATAATCATCAGTTTCACTTGCTTATTAGTGTTTGAGTTTTTCTGTATTATAAATTTTCATAAATTAAAAAGATTGAAAAACGTTGATTTATTGATCACGAAAATTTTTATTAAAAAACGTTTATAGTTTATAACAAAAATCGTACACATGTATTGTCACTGTTAACATCAACAATTTCGTTTATTCCATGTTCAAGAGTGAGAAATTATTGAGTTTTGCAGAGAGAAAAACGAATCAAATTCAAAATTAAGGCGTTTAGTTTGGAAATCAAGTTCCTTCTTCTGTTGTAACTTCAAGCGATCGCATATAAACAGTTGGTGGAGCATTCCAGATATCACTTGCGTGAACTTTAACATCGTCAAAAATCTCAGGTGTATAATTTATCATTTCCCAAACAACAGTTCCTGCAATTTCGATCGAGTATAGATAGTCACCATTGTCTTCCTTTATTTAAATTATGCATTTTAATTTAAAATTGTATAAAGTAAAGATATAAAAATTTATCGTTGGTATTTATCTTTCAAAATAAAATTGTTGCTTTAAATTTTGTTTGAGGAGTTTAAATACCCGCTGCATTTGTATCATATTGAGTGTTCCGATGTCAGTTAAATTTTAAAAATAATGAAAAAAATAACGTAATTTTTTTTTAAAATTTCTAATTGATTTCAAATCAAAAATGTGATTTAGTTGAACAATTCATTGTTATTTTAATAAAGTTAAAACTGAAGCTACCACGGAGATGTAAAAATTTTTGCAACCGAGAGAAAAGCCAAATTCAATTTCAATTTTTTTAAAGCGGGTTCAAGAGCGCCACATCTCAAAATTAAAAAAAAATCAATTTTATTCTAGCAAAACCTTTACAGATTTATTCCGATCACGCGTGTTCCTGGACCATATTAGCTAGTTTTTTCTCAATTTTTTTTTATAAAATCTTGTTTTCGAATACGACAGATCCGATTGAGTCCTTAGATAGCTCTAACTAAGCACAACTATTTAGAGAAGAAGAACTCAAAAAATAGTTTAAATCAGACCATTGTTTCAAATTTTTCAACAAAAACTAATAATTAAACAATTTTAGTAATTTACGGAAAAAGAAAAAAGGCTAATTCGGAGTCCGAATTTTGGACCAATTTTTTTATTTTATTATTCACTAAATTATCCTGCTCAGTTTCAGCTATCAAAGAATTTAATCGGTTAATTTTCAAAAGACGAATTATCAAAAGAATTTGACTGAAATACTAGCGAATATGCTCAAGGAGCACGCATAATCAATATATCGGAATTCTCGATATTTCTATAAATAATAAGCTCGGTTTATTTTTTTTCGAAAAAACTGTTTCCAGAAGTAATTTTTCAGATGAAATTGGGTCAATACTATTGACTCAATAGCAACTTGACTAAGCTAATTTTATACAACCTCGAGAACTGTTTCTACCTAACAAATTGAACTGAACACGGTCGTCAAGTTATGAGCAAAAAACAGTAGGTTGGTTAAGCTCGGTTAACCGGATGGTGAAGGAAGAAAATAATTGCACGTATATGTAATTCAACTATCGAGGTTTTTATATTTATTGATATAGAATTTATTTGTCATCGTTATAAGAATATTTGAAGTAATGGGCGTTTAAACTTGTCAATATTTGTAGATTGAAATAAAAAATTAAAGCCGAAAATCGCTTACAGGAAGCCGCTCATTGACATTATTAAGATTTGAAAGTACAAAAGTTGCCGAATAAGCCGAGAAAAAACCGAAATTGAGCATAAAAAATTTAATGCACAGAAATATTTTTTGTTGGTATTTTACAAACCATGTCCGGAACAGTCCCTTTTGTTGTATATATGACGGGGCCTCCTGGATATTATGAGCCATAACAACCTTTTCAGACCATCATAATGGCTTTAAATCTCGTAAACGCCACGTGATTGATATATTTGTTGATGAAACCATCGTCAAAATAAATTCACACAATTTTGAAAATCGTATAATTCAAATTAGATTTTTACAAAATTATTCCTGTTTTTGTCCAATAACAACACTTGTCCAAGTTTCAAGAGGTATTGCGTCTGAGTTGTAGGGCCAATTGTGATTTCCACTTATTGAACTACAAATATGCAGGCTAGTTGTTCCGGGAAAAAAAAATACCACTGGAATTCGATCACCAGAAACTTCCATGTTTCCTCCTATACCGACTCGGAGAAGGTTCGCCCATGATGGTGATGTAGTCACAGGCCATAATTCGAAGGAGACCTTGTAAATTGGATAGTATTTTGGAAATGTTTGGATTAAATTACTTTGTGTTAATTGGAAGCAAAGTTCTGGACAAGTATCTGTTTTAACTTCAGATTCTGCTGGACACTCAGCGTTGACTCCAAATACTCCATTCTGACAAATTCGTGTACATTCAATTGCTTCTCCTCCACAAAAGCTGGTACAATCGGGTGTGTCACAATCAGTAACTAAAAGCGATACATTGTAAAGGTACATGTTTTTGCAACCAAAAATAAAATACAATTTTAAACCCCAGTCATAGTGAATTAAGCGGACCTACGTCGAAAAAACTGCCCTATTTTCAACATCAGTCTAAAACTTAGTATAAGTTTGAAAACAAAAAATGGTAAAAACGGCGTTTAAAAATGATTTTGGAAAATACAAAGCCAAAATTAAAAAAAAGAGCCCAACATATAAGTTACCTCATTCTCACGGTATGAATCAACCCGTACTAATTTAATTATAACTATGAAAAAACGCTTTGGTGTTCTAGTATTGACTCACGCCTGTTGTTGTGGACTTTAAATTTTGAGTATCAGATATTGAATCGTCAGACAGAGGCTAGAACTACAAACAAGGACCCTCAGATTTTCACAACTACCCTCAATTAGGATGAAAAGGTTACAAAAAGCGACACCCCTTTTTAGTGATTGGTATGCGCACAACAGTTTTATTGAAGCAAAAATATTAAGTTAAAGTTTTAATTAACAGTTTCTACTTACCACAAGCAAGAGCTGGGCAAGTTTCAGTTTTGACCTCATCTTCTGCTGGACACCCTACATCAACACCAAATACTCCATTTTCACATGTTCTGCAACATGAAATTTCTTCGCCGCCACAGGTGCCAGTTGCACAATCGAGAAGTGTACAGTCAGCAACTAAAGAATTTTATAAAGCTGACTAACTTTGAAGACTGAAGTATTTTCCCGGCCTCAATTGGGTCAAATGATTAAAATGCCTTGAGGAGGATCTGGTCGCTAGAATTTAATTTTATTGGTAAAAAATAACCAAACAGGGCTTTGAGGAAACAAGCTAATTTATCCATCTTGTAGAACTATTGTTAAGGGGATTGTAGGTGCTTCCAGTAATGTGCTGGGGAAAAATAAGGCGTTTTTAAAACTCAAATATCTTTTGTGAGAATTGCGTGAACGTTTATGTTTCCAATTGTATATTGTAGTCCGTAACCTTGAGAAGTCAAAAACTGATTCATTTCTAGAAAATATTATCACATCAACCTTCAAATGCATAAAACCTAATTGCTGGTATTTCTTTTCATTTAAGTATACCGTCATATCCACGTATTCAAAAATCACATAATGCCGATATTATTGATCAGAAAAAAATTCTCTACAATTTAAACCAAGCATATTTTATAAATTCATCTTAATTCGCCGAAAATTATTTTTGAAAATTCCTTGCTATAGTTAAATATAGGCAAAATGAAGATTATTTAAAAAAAAAAAGTATACCTCACGAACGGCACATGCGATTTCTTTTCTCTTTTTTTATAAATTCTTCTCTATTATCTTATTAAACTTTTAAACCAAGCAAATTTTAATANTGACGCAGAATGCGTCATAATGTAACACTGGTTTGCTTCCAAAAATATAAAAAAAAATTTTCGATGTCAAAAATTTTTCAAAAGTTTCTATATTTTCAAAGTTATGAGTTCATAAGTTATGAGTCTCGAGATACAGCCTCCGTCGGTTACCCCCTTTAAGGGATTCATTTTTAGAAAATATTATCACATCAACCTTTAAATGCATAAAACCTTATTGTTGGTATTTCTTTCCATTGAAGTATACCGTCATATCCACGTATCCAAAAATCACATAATGCCGATATTATTGGTCAGAAAAAAATTCTCTACAATTGCACCAAGCATATTTTATAAATTCATCTTAATTCGCCGAAAGTTATTTTTGAAAATTCCTTGCTATAGTTAAATAAAGGCAAAATGTAGATTATTTTACAAATAAAAGTATACCTCACGAACGGTACATGCGATTTTTGTTCTCTTTCTCATAAATTCTTTTCTATTATCTTATTAAACTTTTGAACCAAGGAAATTTGAATAATTGTATTTATATTTTTCGCAATCACTAATTCATGCTGATTTCATACAGGCCATTATAACATTGATTAGGCTACAAATTGAAATATTGAAAAGGCGCAAAAATCTGAACAATTATCATATTGAAATACTTTCATTCATAGTAAGTTTTCTTGCGATTTGGTTTTTTTGTATTCTGAAATAATACCATATCAAGAATTATTTTCCGTTTTTATGCAAGTCCGAAACGATTTTTTGAAATTTTTCTAGAATATTGGTCAAAAGTATCCAATTTTATTTTGGTCTGAATCTCCGTGAAAATGGATCACTAATGGGTTATTTTGTTTTTGATCATCTGTCATTATCGGGCATTTCAGTTAGCAAGCGATTTCAATGTTCTAGAAAAAAATATCCAGAAATAATTTGGTGTTTTTTTTTAAAGTGCAAACGATTTCCGAGGTGCTGGATGGTCAGATCCAATTGAAAAAATACCGAATTTGCAACCGTGGTCGAAAATAACTACTGCACCCACAATCCCCTTAAGCTTGTGGAAAAAAATCTTAATTTCTTTAATATGCATGCACTTCTTTCCGCCTAAGCAACACAAAAGATCCTAAGTCAAATAGAGTAACTATCTTTTCCGAGGTTTTATGTCAAAATAAGCTGAAATGTTGACAAAAATTGTAAAAGTGGTAGGCAAAACTTTATCTCGAGGAATTTTCTCGAAAGAATACTCAAAATAAAGTCACAGAAAAACTGATATGAAACTTTGCTTTCATTAAGTCATGATGAATAGCATGTCCACCATTGATTTCGTCTTATAGAAATAATGGGTGGATTGTCTTCTTGGGGGAAACCCTAACTGGTCGATTTTCGCCGAAAATCGATTGGTGGACATGCTAATGATGAATCATTAATGATATTCTGAAATTTAAGAAGTCTTAGTAAATTAAAGCAAACATTATTTTTCAGCTTCATTTTGAACAAATAAAAAAACAAGAATTTCGAAATATTTTTTAAAACTTTGGTCCCTGGTACTATTTGCTATCAAATAGTACTATAAGATTCAAAAAGTACTATAAGATTCAAAAAGTTTGAGACGCAAAAAACGCCCGCTGATCGGATTGGGCCAGTGTGCGTGGGCGCTCAATCGATATCGAAGTGAGACGCTAAAATCGCCCGTTGTATGTGCCCTGCGGCTGAAAATTGAGAAACCAAGAACTTATTTGATTCTTACAATAAAGGAGTAGCAATCTCAGATCGCGCGCTTATTGGTTTTCTGACTATTTATAAATTGGCGAATAGGGAAGTCTGAATGCAATCACGGGGTCTGCACCTGGATTTCACGCGGGGGCGTCCCCGTAACGAGATGAGTGCGTTTTTTGCGTCTCAAACTATTTGAATCATATAGTACACTAAAACCTTTTTGGAGCATTTCAATCGCCCAAGGCCTTATAAAACAGGCGAACCAGGGGTCAGCACAAGATTTGAAAATTTCTGTCCTGTCCTGAGGCAGGCTAATTTTATAATTCCCGGACTGGACAAGGACAGTACAGATATTGCCGATTTCTGCCAGAACCCCCTAAAATTGGGGTTAGAAACGATTTTTACAGAATTCGAAACAGTATTTATTGGGAGTTCGAACAAATAATACGACGAAAAACATTTACTAGAAGTTTTAACTTACCACAAGCAAGAGCTGGACATGTTTCAGTTTTGACCTCATCTTCTGCTGGACACCCTGCATCAGCTCCAAATACTCCATTATCACATGTTCTGGAACATGAAATTTCTTCGCCGCCACAGGTGTCAGTTGCACAATCGGGAAGTGTACAATCAGCAACTAAAAAATTTTATTAAGCTGGCGAACGTTGAAGACTTAAATATTTTCATGGCCGCAATTGTTTCATAACCAAACAGGATTTTGAGGATACAAGCAATAAAAGCCATCTTGTAAAACCATTATAAAGCTTGTGGAAAAAATTTTAATTTTATATGTATACATACACTACTTAACACATAAGCAACACAAAAAGATCTAAAAGTAAAACTATCTCTTTTCAGATTTTATGGCGAAATTAGCTGATATTCTGACATAATTTGTAAAAGTGGTAGACAAAACTTCATCTCGAGCAAATTTGCGCATTCCACTATATCATCTTTAGAATATGGAAAAATCATCGTTTTCGGCAATTAATCGTCGGAAAACGATCTCCTAGGAAAAATAATGAAATTTATCTAAATTTTTTCGAAGCTAGCTCAGCCAGAAATGAAACTCAACCTCGAGCGCTGTTTTAATTTTAAACCTGAAACTCAAAATATAATTTCTCTAAGCCAATGAGAAAATTTCGAAAAATGTGATCCGACGTTTTTAAAATCAAATTCAATGAAAAACTGATCTGAAACTTGGCTTACGTCATGATGATTCATCATTGGTGATATTTTAAAATTTTTGTAGTTTTAGTAAATTAAAGCCAACATTATTTCTAAATTTTATTTAAAAACAAAATAAAAAACGCAAATTTTTTTAAATTTTTGTTCAAAATATTGTCGGTAGTACTCCTCTGCTATCAAATAGTAAACACGAATAAATTTGGAGCATTTTAATGCCTCAGAGGCCTTATATAACACGCGACCACCCCCTCCCTTATATAAGGGAGAAAATGATTTGTAAAGAATGCAAAACAGTATTCATTGGGAGTTTAAATATAATAGTACGACGAAAAATCTTTACCCAAATTTAAGCTTACCACAAGCAAGAGCTGGACAAGTTTCAGTTTTGACCTCATCTTCTGCTGGACACTCTGCATCAACACCAAATACTCCATTTTCACATGCTCTAGAACATGAAATTTCTTCGCCGCCACAGGTATCAGTTGCACAGTATTCAAGAATACAGTCCACAACTTAATTATGATAATTAGCTTTAGAAGCCTTAAACACAAGAATCTGTTCGCAACCTGAATTAAGTCTTTATCATATATATCAAAGGTATCATCTCATGCAGATTCGAGGAAAATTTTTAAATGCTCTTGTAAAACTGTGATTTTTTACTCAATCAATAAATTTGCAAATATACCATGAAAAAAATATGTTACTGGTAGAGCCAACTCAAGCCAGGTCAAGCCAGAAGTTGTGGCTTGATTCAAAGCCGAGTCAAGCCAAGGGTCCATTGGCTTGACTTGACTCAAGCGAATTTTGAATTAAGAGGTTATCGGAAAAACCTAACTTATTAAACAAAAGGCAGTAGTGACTATCACTTCATTCCTTTGCCCCATTTTCAACCTGCCCTTTGGGCATATGAACCCCCGATGTTCAACGGTTGAAACGTAATTACGTTTAATAAAAAAGTTGTTACCACAATATATCAAACACAAATAATCGTAAATTAAACAAGAGTGATATGTACTTTTAACATGAATTCGAATATTTCTATAATATCTTTTTTCGGGGAAAAGTAAACAATTCGAGAGAATTTTTGTCAAAATATGATTNAATCATATTTTGACAAAAATTCTCTCGAATTGTTTACTTTTCCCCGAAAAAAGATATTATAGAAATATTCGAATTCATGTTAAAAGTACATATCACTCTTGTTTAATTTACGATTATTTGTGTTTGATATATTGTGGTAACAACTTTTTTATTAAACGTAATTACGTTTCAACCGTTGAACATCGGGGGTTCATATGCCCAAAGGGCAGGTTGAAAATGGGGCAAAGGAATGAAGTGATAGTCACTACTAAAGGCTATCAATTCTCATTGGCCATATATGGCCATGACTGAGTATGCGTGTTAATAAATTTTTAACCACTGTAATTTTGTTACCTAATAATAATTGGTTTTCATCGACAATTCCGTTTATTCCATGTTCAAGAGTGAGAAATTAATAAGTTTTGCAGAAAGAAAAATTAAATTTGAAATTCAAGCTTATAATTTGTTCCAATAATACCACATTTTTTTCACTAGTTTCGATTTTTATTCATTTTCAAGATTAAACAGATATGAACTTAAAAATGTCAAGTTAACTTTTTGGAGATCTAGAATGTGTACTTTTTAAATAAGACTTTTGTCAACTGAGACTTTTTTACCCTAAAATTTTAATTTTTATACTTGATCAGTTTGTATTTTCAAAAATTATTATTTTTAGTTTGCACGGTTAGTGCAATTTCGGGTTGAAAAAGTTTGAAAGCTTTGTGATCAACTTGATCATTTAAAGAAGGTTTTTGCGTTCTTATCAAAGAAGCTTCATTTCTTTCACTGTTTTTTCATGCCTGAAGCCTTCTCCTACAATTTTGAAACGATTTTTCAAAAACTCAAATTTGGCTTCGGCTGGACTGGTGAAGTTTTGAAGATTTTTATCAGTTAAAATTTGGGCCTCATTTTTGTATTTTTCACATTCTAAAATGTGAAAATTTATATTTGAATAAAAGGATGGCATTTGATGTTCTCTAATGCGTGTTTGTAGCATTCTGAGTGTTTGCCCTATATATTTTTCTTCGCAAGGACATTTGTAACAGTAAGAAACATTTGATTTCTCAAAAACGTTATAATTTGTTTATCAAGTGCCTTCTTCTGTTGTCACTTCAAGCGATCTCATGTACACAGTTTGTTGAGCATAAAAATTATGACTTGCGTGAACTTTAACATCGTTAAAAATTTCAGCTTGAGTATTGACCATTTCCCAAATAACATTTCCTGCAATTTTTGTCGAGTATAGATAGTCGCCATTTTCTTCCTTTTTTCAAGATTTCGCATTTTATTTGAATTTTTAGAAGACGATAATATAAAAAGTTATCGTTGGTTTTCTAAAACCTAAATTTATGTTGTGACGAATGATAATCACGAATCTGTCAAAAAAGGTTTTTGATGAAAAACAAAATTATGTTTATCTTTTATTAAGAGGAAAAACGAAATTTCAAGGAAGAAAATACCAAAATTTGGCCAAAAAAAATGAATTTTACAAACCTTGCTCAGAAAACTATAATTTGTTGTATATTTATAATAGGATATCTAAAACATTATTATTTATTCCGGCAATTCAGAACACAAAATTGCTCGTAATATCTAGAACGCCTCGGTTTTTATCTATTTGTTGAAAAAACCATAGTCAAAATCAATCTACAAAATTTTTAAAATCGTATATTTCAAATTTGATTTTTACAAAATTGTTTCTGTTTTTGTTCAATCAAAACACTTGTCCAAGTTTCAAGAGGGATTGGATCTGTATTCTAAACATGATTGTAATCGAAGTAAAACTTTGAAAAAACCCTTGGGTGTTCTTAAATTTACTCAGCACCTGGTGGGTGAAATAAGGTGAAATTATGACAAAACTTGTAAAAATGGTAGGCCAAACTTAATCTCGAGCAAATTTCGCTATTTTTTCTTTCAAATATGGAAAATCCACGAATTTCGGCAATTATTCGTCGGAAAACTATTTCCTTGATAAAATTAAAATACTCATTCAAATTTTTTCGAACTTTTTTTAGCCAGAAATAAAACTCAGACTCAAGCGCTTTTTGAAATTTGAATCCGAAACTCAAAATATGATTTTTCTTAGCCAATGAGAAAATTTCGAAAAAGTGTTTCGATTTTTTGAAAGAAGACTTGAAATAAAGTCACTGAAAAACTAATCCGAAACTTGGCTTACGTCATGATGAATCGTCATTGATAATATTTTAAGATTTAAGTCGGGTACGACCGCGGTTAAAAAAATAGCGTTTAATCAACAAAAAATTCTAAAAACGCATTTTTTTGTCGTATTTTATTTCATACATATGTAAATCTGGTTATGACGTCTTTCGTAGATTGTCCGTAGATTCCGTAGATTGTCTAAGTATGTTCCATCTTTATATTTTCACGACTTTTGAAGCATATCATAATTCTCATTTATACAGTCACGTGATCGTTTTTTGACTACACCGTAATGAGAAAAAAAGTCTTAAAATTTTTAGTAGAGTAGCCTTACATATGTTTTGTACTGATTTGAGATTTTATGCAAACATAAGTACTGTAATTAAGTATTGTAATTCCCCAAAAAAAAGGACAAAAAATTTTTGGCACAAAAATTTCAGCGTTCAGTTGGTCGACGATGATCCCATTGTCTATAAGGATCGAAAAAAACGTTTAAAGTCGATGAGGCGCTGCAGCGCCTCACGGGCGGCTGAGAGTTTAGTAGTTTCAGTTGTTAAAACCAATGTTATTTTTCTACTTCATTTTGTAAAAAAATTTCGAAATTTGTTTTTGAAAATATGGTCGGTAGTACTCTTTGTTATCAAATAGTCAACTTAATTCAATTTGGAGCAATTCATAAAACAAGTGACCAGTCCTCCTTGAATTGGGTAAAAATGATATCTACAGAATTCTAAACATTATTCATTTGGGATTCAAAAAAAATAGTACGACAAAAACATATACCAAAAGTTTTAACTTACCACAGGCAAGAGCTGGACAATTTTCAGTTTTGATTTCATCTTCTGCTGGACACTCTGCATCAACACCAAAAAGTCCATTGTCACATGTTCTAGAACATGAAATTTCTTCGCCACCACAGGTGCCAGTTGCACAATCGGGAAGAGTGCAGTCAGCAACTTAATAATTGTATAAAGCTGACGAACTTCGGAGACTTAAATATTTACACGGCCTGAATTGAGTCTGTATTATAGAGATGACTTGAGGGGGGACTGGTCGTTAGAATTGAATTTTATTGGTGAAAAATAACCAAACAGGGCTTTAAGGATACAAGCAAGATAAGCCATCTTGTAGAACTTTTATATAGCTTGTGGAAAAATCTTTTTTGAATATATGCATACACCTTAACACATAAGAAGCACAAATGGACCTTAGTCAAAATGGTAAGACCATCTCTTCTCAGGTCTTATGTCCAAATTAGCTGCAATTTTGACAAATCTTGTAAAAGTGGTGGGCCAAACTTAATCTCAAACAAATTTGCAAATACCGCTATATTTTCCCAAGAATATTGGAAAACGACTGTTTTCGGCAATTAGTCATCGGAAAACTATCTCCTAGGAAAAATTTTAAAATTCGTCCCATTTTTTTTTTGATCTTGCTCAGCCAAAACTCAAACTCGAGCGTTTCTGATACTTCAACCTGAAACTCAAGATATGATTTCGAATTAAAAGTGCTTCGATTTTTTAAAAAGAAGACTCAAAATTAAGTCACCGATATACTGATCTGAAACTAAGCTTACGTCATGATAAACCATTATACAGCAGGGTCCGGCGGATAGGTGAAGGCGGATAGGTGAAATCGGCATGGTGAAGTTTTTGAGCGAACAAAACTTTTCCGCGGATAGACGTAAGGCCTAAAATAGGGGTTTTATTCAAACTTCCTAGGCAAAAGAAGCGTTTTCGAAAGCAAAATTAGCATATTGAGAATTTTTATGAATGACAAAAGATTCAATTAATTTTCGTTTATTCTATTTATTCTAGACAGTTGATTTGCCTCAAAAAATCTGCACACCATTTTTGTCAAATAAATCCCCAGCAATATTTCATAGCAATTTTTCACGAAAGCTATTCATTTCTTTCGTTGAAAATAAAAGTTGAGACATCTTCTGGAAATATTATACGGCCCAGTAGCTTTGGGGATTTCTCTTGCGTACTAGCACCTTTAATTTCTCTACAAGCGATAAGAGATAGTTTTTTTGAGGTAATTATTTTTCTAAAAATTCATTTTTAAGGGTATCCCTGCTCCTACATTTTCTGCAGTTATATGTCATAAAAATGCACCCAATCAATTGTTTATGTTATGAACGCATAAAACAACCCAAATGACAACAAAAAATTTCGAAAATTTTGTTTTTTTTCTAAGTATTTTCTTCAAAAAATTATGTTCAAAATAACCTTTGTGTCAATTTTACCACTAAAACTTCAAAATATCGGTTGACGTAAGCCAACTTCTGTTCATGTTTTTCCAGATTCTCTTTGAGTCTACTTTTCGAAAAATCGACGCACATTTTTTTTCGGAAATTTTTCACGTGACCTTGAAAAATTCATATTTTTTGTTTGGGCCGAAAATTTGACAAAAAACCCTTCAAGTTTTTGTTTGTTTAGAGCTAGCTTTTGCCAAATTTGAGTACAGTTTTGAAATTTAACCTAGGACGAGATAGATTTCCGATAAATAAGCCAAAAACCGGTATTTTGGACCGGTTTTTTACGTATTCTAGAATAAATATAGCACTTAGTGACAAACACTTAGCTACAAAGTTTTGTTTACTAGTTATACAGGCTATGTTAGAATTGGGTTTATTCAAAATAAAACCGGGGAGGAGTTAGATTTCCGTTTTGGCTTAGGGGCTCTTGTGCCTCTATGTGTAGGAGTATTCATACAAAGAAGTTTGGCAATTTTTTTCGGCAAGTGAAGGCTAGTTCTACAAACTGGCTAATCTGAATTATATCCTCAAGCCCTGTTTGGCTAATATTTCACCGAGAATATGTTAAATTGGGAGCAGGGATACCCTATAGAAATTTATTTAATATATTTGTCCGAATAAATCAAAATAAATGCATTCTAGAAGCTAAATTCAAATTACTGCGTGAGTCAATAATCCGCGAAAAGAGTTTCTGAGGTTTTCAAAGCCGTCACTTCTGCATTTATGATTAAAATGGAGACAAAAATCAGCCTTAATTCTCACATCTGACTACCCTTTAACTAAATTATAAACTCTAGACCTTGTTTTTTTGACCAATCAGAGCGTATCTTCCCAGCCGTCCGGGAAGTGAAATCCGGCTAAAGTGAAGGTTTTGAGCGAAAAAACTTTCACCTATCCGCCGGACCCTGCTGTAGATGATATTTCGAAATTTAAGTAGTTTTAGTAAAGTAAAGCGAACGCTATTTTTGAACTTTTATTTGAAAAAAATTTAAGCTAAAATTTCTAGATTTTTTGAAAATTTGGTTGTTCGTACTCTTTGATATCAAAATGTCAATTTAAATCAATTAGGAGCATTTCAATGCCACAAAGGCCTCATTAAACCAGCGAAAAGAACTCCCTTAAATTGGGAAAAAGAAATGTTTTTTACAAAATTTAAAAAAATATTCATTGGGGGTTCAAAAAATATTATGACAAAAAACATTTACCCAAAGTTTTAACTTACCACAAGCAAGAGCTGGGCAAGTTTCAGTTTTGACCTTATCTTCTGCTGGACACTCTGCATCAACCCCAAATACTCCATTATCACATGTCCTAGAACATGATATTTCTTCGCCACCACAGGTGCCAGTTGCACAATCGGGAAGAGTACAGTCAGCAACTAAATAATTTTATAAAGCTGACAAACTTTGAAGACTGAAATATTTGTATGGCCTAAGTGGCTCTGTAATATAGAGATGACTTAATGAGGAACTGGTCGCTAGAACTAAATTTCATTGGTTTCGAATAACAAAATAGGGCTTTTAGGATACAAGCTAGATAAGCAATCTTGTAGAACTATTATTTCGCTTGTGGGAAAAATCGTCACTTTTTTATGTATGCATACACATTAGCAACACGAAATTACCTAAGTCAAAATGGGGAGAATATGTCTTCCCAGGTTTAATGTCGAAATAAGCTGAAATTTCGCCATAACTTGCAAGAGTGGTAAACCAAACTTTATCTTTAGCAAATTTTCAAATTTCGTTATACGTTCTCTAGAATAAGGAAACAACCACCGTTTTCGGCAATTGCTCGTTCATGAAATTTATTTCTAAGCAAGCTCAGCTAGAAATAAAACTCGAACTCGGGGGGGGGGGACTTTTTGAAATTTAAACCTAAAACTCAAAATATGTTTTTTTAACTTACGAGAAAATCTTGAAATAAGTGCTTCGATTTTTTGAAAGAAGACTCTTATTAAGTCCCTGAAAAACTGATCTGAAACTTGGCTAACGTCATGATAAATCATCATTGATGATATTTTGAAATTTTAGTTAGTTTAGTAAATTAAAGCGAACGTTATTTTTAAACTTTATTCTGAAAAAAATTGAAAAAAAGAAAACTTTTCTTTTAATTTGGTCGTTGGTCGACTCTTTGCTTTGAAATAGTACGCTTTTATGAATTTGAAGCATTTCAATGCCGCTCATAAAACCAGCGACAAGAACCCCTTAAATAAGGGAGAGAAACGATTTTTACATAATTCAAAACAATATTCATTGGGGGGTTCAAAAAATAGTACGAAGAAAAAATCTTTTCCCAAATTTTTAACTAACCACAAGCAAGAGCTGGGCAGGTTTCAGTTTTGACCTCATCTTCTGCTGGACACCCTGCATCAACGCCAAATACTCCATTATCACATGTCCTAGAACATGAAGTTTCTTCGCCGCCACAGGAACCAGTTGCACAATCGGGAAGAGTACAGTCAGCAACTTAATAATTTTATAAATCTGACGAACTTTGAAAACTAAAATATTTTCACGGCCTTTATTTGATCTGTATTATAGCGATCAGTTTAAGGGGGAACTGGTTGCTAGAACTTAATTTTATTTGTTGAAAATAACCAAAGAAGGCTTTTAGGATACAAGCCATATTAGCCATCTTGTAGAACTATTATTTAGCTTGTGGAAAAAAAATGCTTTTTCATGCACGCATGCATTTCTTAACACATAAGCAACACAAAAGGACCTAAGTCAAAATAATATTTCTTCCCAGGTTTTATGGCGAAATTAGCTGAAATTTTGATATAACTTGTAAAAGTGGTAGAAGAAACTTTATCTCAAGCAAATTTGCAAGTTACGCTATATTTTCTTTAGGATATGAATAATTATCTATGTTGAACACCGACTCAATATTCTGTTGTTCTTGAAAGGGGTTTAATCCGTAAAAATATGATAAACAAATAGAATGTTAGTTTCTTCATTTTTACATTTATTTAAGTTTATTGTGAAAAAAAAAAACATTACCGGTTATTGGAGCGATAGTCGTTGTTGTGGTGGTTGTTGGTGCAGTAGTTGTTGGAGCTGATGTTGTTGTTGTAGAGATATCAATACAATCAAGCAAATCGAACTTGGTTTGGGTCACTAACCCAGAAAGCTTGCGTGTGAACCAACCGCAGGTTCGTTCTTTTGTCACAGGATCTCGCGGACATTTACATCTCATAGAGAAAGTTTCAGGCTCTACCTCGCCCAAACTAAAAAAATGATTAATCTTCAAACTAGAAACAGAATTTTGAGTAAATTGAAAAATCAACCAAATTTAATTAACTCAACGGTCAAACTTTTTGGTCCAAGTTTACTGATGAACACCTCACTGTGAACCACACATTCTGACTCATTTTGGTATTAATGTTAAAACTCCGTTTATAGCAAAGCAATCATTATCGGGACAAAATACTGTATCATCTAGGTTTTTGTCTCGCATTTGCTATTCAGGTTTCTAAAGAAATTCTCAAAATAAACTGAAACATCATCATGACGTCATTCTTGATTTGTCTACGTTTTTAAATAAACTTTGAAAAAAAGAACCAAAAATTTAAATATTAAAAGAAAATTAACGGTTAGAATTTGTAAAATGATGATAATAAAAAATTAAAACAAATTATAAAGATTCACTGAATTCCAATTTATCGATAAATATCAAAAAAAATGTCGAAAATACAACACTGGGAATTTCATTTTTGGGTGGATGGACAACTCGCAGTCAAATCTTTTGACTGCCAGATTTCTGGAAAACTTGCAGTCAAAATCAACACCAAATGAAATTCCCAGTTTGATATTCGGACATTTTTTTGATATTACGATAAATTTGGAAATTCAGTGAACTCTTTAAAGTTGTTTAATTTGTTATTATCATTAGCGTGGCCGAATGGGACATTATAGGGGGCTATAAAATAAAAAGCAAACCGAGGAGACTATTTTAGTAGGAATTTTACGAGAGATTTTTTTGAAATTTAAAGAAAAAACAATTTCACATTTTTGGCCGTTCCTGATTGGACGAAACAAAAGCATAAGCCAAGTATACAGCTTTGACCCGTCCGGAATGAAGCAGGAAAGTTAAGATAAAGAACAACATACTGTAAAATTTTTTAAAAGTTTTAAAACGTCTGATGTAGGGATTGAAAAGGCAAATAATCGCATTTCTCCAAAATTATTTTTCTTGACTAAACCTTGGCACCAAAGCTGTTTTTCCTACACAAGTCTGTGATGGTTGTAATCAAGATAAAATCCATCCTAACCCCGCGCTCGGAAAGTTCTGATTATGCCGATACCCCGCCAGATGAGATGCCAAAATAGCCAAATTCAGATAAAGTTGCTCAAAGATGCGCAAGCATCGACTTTGTGAAACACGGTTTAGCAACCAACGTATAAGCAAAAAAATAGATTTGAAATTTTTTATCAAATTTGTTGAGAAATAAGTCTCAAAAAGCGATGGGCTCACGTTTACAACAAAATAATATCAAAAACCATTTTTATCGGCCTTCGGCCTGATTGAGCTATTTTCAAAAAAATTTAAGAAATTTAATATCGGCCTCGGCCGATTTTGGGTATTATTTTCAATAATTAAATACGGAATATAAATTTGTAATTTTCCTTTATCGGCCTCGGCCGAATTCGGGGACTCATTTTTCAACAAATAAATAAAAATCCTGTTTCTCGACTCATTTTTTAACAAAATGAATGTAAAATCCCTTTTTATGCCTATCGGCCGATTAGGGTTCATTTTACAACAAATGAATATAAAAGAACTTTTTTCGACCTTAGGTCCGATTGAAGGCGCATTTTCCAACAAAATCAAATCGTGAAAATTAGAAACTGCCGTTTGTATGGGGCTTTGGCGATGGGCTACACTCTGGTAACAAAATTTAAAAATAAGATCAACTTAATCAGTCGCGATTAACTTACTTTTTAACAAAATAATAAACATCCCCTTTATCGGCTTCTCTGTGATTTTGGAGATCATTTTATACAAAGTTAAATATGAAAAACTTGTTGTTAATCACAGGGTTCGTGAAACGCTTTAATCTCTTTTACAAATTTTTCTGTGAAATCTTAATAAAAAATGATCATTTGCCATTATATCTCGAGATAGTATGATAGACTTGAATGTAATAACAATCATTTCGTTATTGATCGTTTCTAGAATTTCAATTGTCACTGCGGATCTAAAACAAAAGCTTGCTTAATAGATTGACAATATAAAAGATTTGCACCGATAAACCCTTTTCGCGCCAAAAAACCCCGACAATCCCGCGTTTGTGTTCCAGACGCACTTGGAAACTACCGCGAGATGGCGAAGATACGGGACAATTTGGGAAGCCAAAAAATAAAACAACCGAGGAGTTATTTTAGGAAATTTTACGGGAGATGATTTCTAAAAATTTGTCATCAATTTAAAATTATTAAAAAAAAAAAAATTTATTTTTGTATTGTAAAAATTGGACTAATTGGTCACGTCATTACTACCCTAATAACTGATCAAAATTTCAACGCAGTGTTTCCTTCAATGTGGATCAAAATTCATTTTAAAGGTGCTAACCGGCACTTCAAAAAAAAAGGATGATTTTTGTCGTTCGAGACCTAAAAATAGCTGTATTTTTAAGTAACACAAATTGTTAAAAAAGTATGTTTTCTTTCTAGTTTATATTACACTTGCTTTCATTTCCGGGGTCAAAACGTCACGTTTTGATCATTTTTTTTCAACCAATCAGTGACGGCAAAAATTATGATTTTTTTTTCGAAAATAAACAAAGAATTTGGTAAAAAAATCCTTTTAATGATATTGATTTATTTTCAAAATGTGATATTGTCCTGAATGCTAAAACTGTGGCGTTGTGTGACACTACCGAGGAACATAAATCCGCTGTGCACTGGCGAATGTGGACGTCAAAGGCGCATATTGCTAATACCCGTCACAAAGTCGATGATGCGCATCTTTTGAGATTATCAATCAATGGACGAAATAATTCAAAAAATCGGGGAGTCTTTTCTCATTCTAGAACATAAAAAATCATAGTTTTCCGGGCGGGGTCAGGCAACATTTATTGTGCTGGATTATTGAAAGGTACAAGTTCAAGCTAAAGTTATATAAAAAACATGGCTTTGAGTGCAAAATTTTCATGGAAAAGAGCATTTAACCAAAAAAAATAGCGTTCAAAAACCGTTTTTTGGTCATTTGTAGCATTTTCGGAAAAAAAGGTTAGAGCTAGCTTTCTTATTAACATATCTTCGACCAGAGGCAATTTGACTGTTTCAGAGACTCAAAGCGGTCTGACCCGGACTCGGCCCCACGTCGAATTATCATCATTTTACAAATTCTAACCGTTAATTCTCTTAATATAAATTGGTTCTTTTCAAGTTTATTAAAAACGTAGACAATCAAGAATGACGTCATGTGATTCAGTTTATTTGAGAATTTCTTTAGAAACTGAATAGCAAATGCGAGACAAAACCTAGATTATACAGTATTTTGTCCCGAAATGATGCTGTTGCTATGAACGGAGTTTTAACATTAATACCAAAAATGAGTCAGAATGTGTGGTTACAGTGAGGTTGTTCATCAGAAAACTTGGACAAAAAGTTTGACGTTGAGTTAATTAAATTTGGTTGATTCATTTACTCAAAATTCTGTTTCTAGTTTGAATAATCATTTTTTAGTTTGGCGGAGGTTAGAGCCTGAAACTTTCTCTGAGATGTAAATGTCCGCGGAATCCTGTGCACAAAGAACGAACTGCGGTTGGTTAACACGCAAGCTTTCTGGGTTAGTGAACACAACCAAGTTCGATTTGCTTGATTGTATGATATCTCTGCAATCAGCACAACATCACTACCAACAACTACTCGCACAACACCACCACAACAACGACTATCCGCTCCAATAACGGTAATGTATATTCCAATAAACGTTATGGGGTAG